>AWOL01S0090231.1:0-19565 GCA_000715115.1 Nicotiana otophora | reverse complement strand
TGTGGGACGATATAATGCTTCTTCCCATCCAATCAAAGAAGACTTAAGAGAGAGGGCAGCAACGTGAAGTTGTCTCAATATATAGGTTGAGAAAATGATTTGATAGGAGTGATGTGAGTCTATACCAGAATGGTGAAATAAGTGGTACACTACACTCAGTATTTATTGAAGCTAGTGTTGATTTATGGTCACAATTTAACTTTTACCCGGTTTGATTTCATAGTTTTATAACCTTATGTCATAAATTATTATATACTTTATACTACCATTTTCGAGTGGCATAAGAATATTGTACATATACATATTTTTGTAAATATTATTTATACAAAAAAGAAAAAAGTTCCCGAAACGATATCATCAGGTGACACATGCCTAAGGAATGTGTCTTTGCCACTTGGTGAAACTATCAAACCCCATTTAGTACGGTATTGTCTGAAATGGCCAAGAATGCCCAGATTAATGTTTCATAGATTACAAGCTCAAATTAGCTGTGACGTCAAATCTGCACAAAAAAAGCTAGCAAGAGAAGTGTCAATGGAAAAAATCAACTGTCTGATATTGACACACACAGACACACACTAAAAAAGAACATATATGGTCGACATATGATTTCTGTTTTTGTTTTGATTCGTAGAAACCATGTGGTGGTGGAGTTGATCAATTATGTCTTGTTCTTCTTGTTTTCTAATGCTGCTGAGTTTGTGTATTGACAAAGTGACCAAAATGTTTTCTAATGCTTTTTCGAATTTGATTTTGCCTCAATGCAGTCAAGACTCAAGACAAAACCTTCAGCTGGAATCCAAGAAATGCTTACTGTTTGGACAGTTTACCAGAAATCTTTTTCTCTCCTATGAAGCAAAATTTCTCGAGTTATAACTTCACTGAAGAAATTGGAACAGTTCCTATACTACTATATTAGTATGAAATCGAATCGCCTTGATATATCTCTTATTTTTTATCGATTCCTGTAAAAACAAGAACTTTTTCTTTTAAAAAGTAAGTTTTATGTTATTTTGTACTATACAAATCCTTTATTTGTGGAAGCAGAGAATTAACCTATTCGTAGATAATCTTATATATATAATCCGTACATAATATTTGGCTATTTCATTATTTATTTTATTTATTTAAAAAAATTGAGACAAAGAGAAGGCTGACTCAACGTCAACCAGAATCCGTACATGATTTTTGAAACAATCTTTAGAAAAAAGCAATCTTATGTTTGGATGGTTGTATTATTTTAAGTCATACAATGGTTGCTTTCATTTAATAACATCTCTAATTTTCTTTTTTCTTGGTAAATGTTTTGTTTTGTTAAATGAACCAAACATACAATTTTGCAAATTGCAAGTATCAGTGAACAGTTTTTAAAATAAGTTGTCACTCCCAAAAATCCTAATATCCTTTTCTTTCGTGTATAATCTTTCTATATATTCAAGTTTATCAGACGATTAATCCAATTAATTCGGTCAAAATTCCATGGTACGTCTCTTTTTTATGCCATCATTTAAATTCTGTCCCTTTTTTAAAAATCCTTCCAAATTATAATCTCCCCCTTTACAAATGGAAGTAAACCTAGTCTCTCTACAAATTTATTTTTTTCTATTTAATCCTGCAAAGTGACAAACTTGGTTTCCTGTTATACCCTGTGCGTCACAAGGTGACGTAATGAATATGAGACTTGTTAATCATGATTTAAATAAGTTTAAAGTCATAATATTGCTATATATGATGTTTATAGAAAATATAAAGTTTGAAAAAAATCGGATTAAAATTGCAGAAAAAACGACTAAGGATTTGTAATAGAGCTTTTTGAGCAATGAATTTCGTGTGATATATGGGGTCTTTTTGGGACATATTATATACCAAATTAAATATCTACGAGTCAAGTTTCCAACGCATTAAACCGTTCGTCGATACGATATCGGAGTAGAGAGATATCCGCGTTTTCGCGAGACTGCGCAAGCAGCGTGATTGGGACCCACTTGAGACAACCACCAACCTTACGTTTTTTAAAAGATGTTTCGGCCTCATTTCGGGTCATTTCTCACCTAAATTTCGTCCAAAAGCTCTCCAACACCCTCCCTAACATATCCCAATATCCCAAGAATCAAACTCAAGGAAAATCAACTCAAATCATCATCAAAGGTATTAAAGACTACAATAGAATGCTTCTATGATGTTGTAGTGTGATTGAGGGCTATTGTGAGCTAAGTTGAGATANTCAAGGGAAATCAACTCAAATCATCATCAAAGGTATTAAAGACTACAATAGAATGCTTCTATGATGTTGTAGTGTGATTGAGGGCTATTGTGAGCTAAGTTGAGATAGGGTTTCAAGTTATAGTTATTGTCCAAGATATGTATAATATCTTCTTGATTGTGCCTAAGGTTAATCTTGTGTTGGTTGTGTTGTTTGAGTGAAAAATAATAAGATAGCACTTGAAAGAACATGGGATATGGTTGTCTTTTTGGTTGGACTGTTTTGTGGCTAAATATATGGTTTGTGGTGGCTGAAAATTGTGAGAAATAATTTGATAATGTTGTGGCTGCTGTTGTTAAGTTTTTCTAGGTGTTAATTAAGTTGATTGAAGAAGAAATGATGAAAAACAAGTAATTGACGATAAAAATTAAGGTGCTAGACGTATGAGGCTGTTTTGGAAGGCATTTTGTGGATATTTTGAACTAGAAATAATATAGTACATATAAGTATGATGTTTTGAAGGTTGTAAACTAATTTATGGAATAAGAGTTGGATTCAATTTATATCTTGCTATGAGTAAAAACGAGCTTGCCGCTCAATATGATTGTTAAGATAATCGGAGAAACTCATATTGGATTATATTGTTGTTGTTGCTATTGTTGGTTATAGTTGTTATTGTTGGGCTGTTGATGACCCTTAGTGGTCTTTGGGATGTATTAAAAATAGGGGAGTTTCTGACCGATTTTTCTTAAGCCATACGACTAGCCAAATATGATGGTACGATATTATATGTTAACGGAAATATCATTTCACTTGTGGTAGATGCAAGAAGTTGTGTTGAGCTTGGTTAAGTAATAAGGAAGAGATCATACAGGTATGTTAAGGATATCCCTTCTTTTCTTTTGGCATGATCCATATGATACAACGAAACGAGCAAGCACGACACTTTCACGAATGATTCTATTCCTAGAAGTACTAGGGTTACCTATGTTCTTGATTACTCATATGTCCTACTATCATATCGTCTATTCATGGGTCTCATGACATTCCGAGAGATCTTATTGACTTATTTCATTATGCACTGCATTCATTTATATATGTATATTGACCCATGACCATATGAAGTTATATACACATATAGTATATGTATATGGGGTATAAGGGAAAGGTTATGGCGTTATATATGCACCACCACCTGATCAGCTGGTATACGTTTATGATTTCGCCCACAGAGGCTGAGATGATATGATGGGATGCCCTCAGGGCTTGATAGTGTTATGTACGCATATACCTATGCATGATATGACATTTATACGTATACGCAATGACATTATAAATATTTTCATGATTCACAGAGCTATTCAGACTTACAGGTTGAGTTCTTTACTCCATGTTTATTTCATGTCTTTTATATATTGATTTTTATGCTTTACATACTCGATACATTATTCGTACTGACAGCCTTATTGCCCGGGGGCCTGCGTTTCATGTCCCTAGGTGCAGGTAGACAGGCTGACGATCCCCCTCCTTAGGATCCTAGCTCAGCGAGAGTTGGTGTGCTCCATTTGATTCGGAGCTGCTATTGTGCTTTGGTACGATACTTTTGTATACATATAAGGGTATGACGAGGCTCAATCCCGTTCTTTATACAGTTTTACACTCTATTAGAGGTCTGTAGACAGTCAGTCATCTATAGTTGGATAGTATGTGGCCTTATCGTCTCGCCTTATTGTATTCCGCATGTGTGTGTGTGTGTGTGTATATATATATATATGTCTTTTGAGTATGTCTCCTCACGTATGTTATTCACATGATTCAGCAATTTAGGGGCAGATGTTATGCATGACCTACACTTATTTCATGTTTATATCTTACACGTATGCTTAGGAGTGTTCGGTAGGTAGAACTCGGGCACTCGTCAAAGTCCATCAGTTTGGGTCGTGACAAAAGTGATATTAGAGCAGTTCCATCCTAGGGTTATCTACAGACCGTATCTAGTAGAGTCTGGTTTATGAGTGGGTTGTGCACCGCACTTATAAATAGGAGGCTGCAGGACATATAGGATGTTACCCTCCCTTCTTATCTTATATCGTGCGATATAAGAATTCATTTTCCTAATGTTATGTTATGTTTTCAATGATGCCCAAGAAGGCTACAGCCTCCCAGAAAGGCAAGTCCGTGGATGATGAGACTATAAGTCGAGCACCACGAGTTACCAGGTCTCAGGGAGAGTCACATAGTGAGACTCCATTTCAGACTTCACATACCCTACCCTCTCCGGAGTAGATCCGAGGGGCACCAGCCCCAGCCTCAGTACCCACAGTTCCTCAGCCATATGCACAAGGTCTGGAGATGAGAGATGTTATTCAGCTATTGACTCGATTAGTGGCCGCACAGGCTCGACACCAGGAGGTTGGTATCGATCATGCAGATAGGGCCATCAGTGCGAAGGTACGCAATTTCATTAATTTGGACCCTCCCGTATTCACTGGAGCAGATTCAAATGAGGACCCTCAGGTATTTATTGATAGGATGCAGAGAACTTTGAGGGTAATGAAGGCTACTACGATTGAGTCAGTTGAGCTAGCTTCCTATAGACTTCGGGATGTTGCAGTTAATTATACGAGTCTTGGGAGTTGTCAGAGGTGAGGATGCCCCTACAGCAATATGGAAAGAGTTTACAGAGGCTTTTCTTCATCATTATTTGCCACCAGAGCTTAGACGAGCCAGAGTTGATAGGTTCTTGACCCTTCAGCAGGGTAACATGAGTGTTTGGGAGTACAACCTTCAGTTTGATTCTTTGGCTAGGTATGCTCCCACTATTGTAGCTAAGATGGAGGATCGGGTTCACCGGTTTGTGATGGGGTTGGAGTCACACCTGCTTATTGACTATATGTCGGTCTCACTTCATCCAGGCATAGATATTTCTCATATTCAGGCATACGCTCAGGGTGTAGAGAATCGTAAGCAGAAGCAGAGGGCCGATCGTGAGCATGATAGGGGCCAGAGTAAGAGAGAGAGATCTTCTGGGACTTCTAGTGAGTTTCGAGGTGGTCAGCGACAACATTACCCGAGGTATCCAGCCCAGCCATCAGCTAGTGCACCCCCTCAGTTTGCCGGTAGGAGATTTGATCGTTCTACATATTCAGGGCCTAATCAGAGTTTCAAGGCCTCTAGTTCTCAGTATCAGGGTGAGTCAAGTCAGATGAGGCCACCCTTGCCACGATGTGATCAGTGTGGTAAGCAGCATGCCGGGCAGTGCCTTGTAGGGTTGGGTATTTGTTATACTTGTGGTTATCCAGGCCACGTTATGAGAGATTATCCGACGAGAGGTGGTGCAGGTATAGTTCAGTCAGCGAGATCTGTAGCTAGTTCGTCATCATCAGTATGCCCCCCTGGGCAAGGTTCACAGGCACCAGCTGGTCGTGGCAGAGGCAGAAGTGGAGAATTTAGCTCAAGCGATCCTCAGAACCGTATTTATGCATTAGCGGGTCGACATGATCAGGAGTCATCACCTAATGTTGTTACAGGTATATTATCAGTCTCCTTATATGATCTATATGCATTGATTGATCCAGGTTCCACCTTATCATGCGTCACTCTGTTGGTTGCTAGTAAGTTTGGGATAGAACCTGAGCTGATTGAACCTTTTGAGGTGTCTACACCCGTTGGGGATCCAGTGATAGCTAGAAGGGTATATAAAGAATGTATAGTAGTAGTTCATAGTCGTTCTACAGTAGCAGAACTGATTGAGTTAGATATGGTGGAATTTGATGTTATAATGGGTATGGATTGGTTGGCTTCTTGTTATACTAACGTTGATTATAAATCAAAGGTGGTTCGGTTTCAGTTTCCAGGGGAGCCAATTCTGGAGTGGAAAGGTAATACTGCATCGCCAAGAGGTAGGTTTATTTCCTATCTCAAGTCAAGGAAGATGATCATAAAGGTCTATATTTATCACTTAGTTCGGGTACAGGATATGAAAGCAGAGTCACCGACCCTTCAGTCTATCCGGTGGTTAATGAGTTTCCCGATATTTTTCCCGATGAGCTTCCAGGCCTTCCGCCAGAGCGGGAGATTGAGTTTGCTATTGACACATTACCAGATACCCAGCCGATATCTATTCCTCCGTATTGAATGGCACCTGCAGCGCTGAGAGAGTTGAAAGAACAACTGATAGATTTGCTTGAAAAAGGCTTTATCAGACCCAGTACATCACCGTGGGGAGCACCTCTGTTATTTGTAATAAAGAAAGATGGTTCCTTGCGGATGTGTATTGATTACGGGTAGTTGAATAAGGCGACGATCAAGAATAAGTATACGCTCCCGAGAATTGATGATTTATTTGATCAGTTGCAGGGTGTCAGGTGTTTCTCGAAGATAGACTTGAGGTCTGGGTACTATCAGGTAAGGGTTAAAGAGAAAGATATTCTGAAGACACCATTCAGGACTAGATACATGCACTTTGAGTTTCGAGTTATGTCGTTCGGGTTGACCAATGCCCCAGCAATATTCATGGACTTGATGAACCGTGTATCCAGATCCTTTCTTAATCAGTTCGTGATTGTATTTATAGATGATATTTTCGTTTACTCCTGTTCAGAAGCTGAGCATGCAGATCATTTATGTACTGTACTCAGAGTTCTACAAGAAAGGAAGTTGTATGCAAAATTCTCTAAATGTGAATTCTGGTTGAATTCTATAGCCTTCCTTGGTCATATTATTTCAGATGAGGGTATCCGGGTTGATACACAGAAGATTGAGGCAGTGAAGACTTGTCCTAGACCCACGACACCGACGGAGGTTCGTAGCTTCCTGGGTTTGGCAAGTTATTACAGGAGATTTGTAGAGTGTTTTTCTTCTCTTTTAGCACCATTGACAAAGTTGACTCATAAGGCAACTAAGTTTCAGTGGACTGATGCTTGTGAGCGGAGTTTCCAGGCATTGAGGGACAAATTGACTTCAGCACCGGTTCTGACACTTCCAGCAAGGACCGATGGTTATGCTATCTATTGTGATGCTTCGGGCATTGGATTGGGTTGTGTATTAATGCAGCATGGTAAGGTTGTTGCTTAGACAACTAAGAAACCACGAGAAGAATTACCTGACGCACGATTTAGAGTTAGCTGCGGTGATTCATGCACTAATGATGTGGAGGCACTATTTGTATGGTATTCATGTTGATATCTATACGGACCATAAGAGCTTTCAGCATATATTTAAGCAAAAGGAATTGAATTTATGTCAGAGGCGATGGTTGGAGCTACTGAAAGACTATGATGTTGATATCTTATACCATCCAGGGAAGGCGAATGTAGTAGCCGACTCCCTCAGCCATAGATCTATGGGTAGCCTACCAGATTTACAGGCATAGAAGAGTGAGATGGCTCGTGAGATTAATCAGCTAGCTAATCTTAGAGTTCGATTACTAGATTCAGGTGGTATCGGAGTTACTATTCAAGACACGGCAACATCCTCTCTAGTAACTGAAGTGAAGGAACTCCAATATGAAGATCTTGTGCTAGCTCACTACAGAGATACAACCCCTCAAAAGGAGAAGACACCATTTAAGATTATAGGAGATGGAGTCATCAAATATCGAGATCGATTATGTGTTCCTAATGTGGCAGGGTTGCACCAGCAGGTTATGGGAGAAGTTCACTATTCTCGTTATTCTATTCATACAGGAGCGACGAAGATATATCATGATATCAGGGGAATATACTGGTGAGACGGAGTGAAGAAGGATATAGCAGAGTTTGTTGCTCAGTGCCCTAATTACCAACAGGTTAAGATTGAGCATCAGAAACCCGATGGATTATTGCAAGCTATAGAGATTCCGACTTGGAAATGGGAAGTGATTAATATGGATTTCATCATAGGCTTACCTCACACCCAGCGTAAGTTCGATTCTATATGGGTTATTGTTGATAGACTTACAAAATCAACCCATTTTCTGCCTGTCACGACTACGTATTCAGCAGAGGATTATGCAAGGCTTTACATTAAGGAGATAGTACGACTTCATGATGTCCCTATATCTATTATCTCAGATAGAGGTGCTCAGTTTAGAGCTAATTTCTGGAGGTCCTTCCAAAAAGGATTGGGGACTCAGGTAAGTCTTAGTACAACATTTCATCCATAGACAAACGGTCAGGCCGTGCGTACTATTCAGACACTTGAGGATATGCTACGGGTTTGTGTGATAGACTTCAGGGGTAGCTGGGATGATCATCTTCCACTTATTGAGTTTGCATATAAAAATAGTTATCATTCCAGCATTCAGATGGCTCCATACGAAGTTATTTACGGAAGGAAGTGTAGGTATCATATCGGATGGTTCGAGATTGGGGAAACTAAGTTAGTAGGACCAGAGTGGGTACATCAGGCAGTTGAGAAGATTAAGTTGATAAGGGAAAGGCTATTAGCAGCTCAGAGTCGTCATAAGTCCTATGCAGATAATCGACGACGAGACTTGGAGTTTCAGGTAGACGACTGAGTATTCCTAAATGTATCACCGATGAAAGGCATTATGAGATTCGGTAAGAAAGGAAATCTTAGCCCTCGGTACATTGGACCTTATAAGATTATATGCAGAGTAGGCCAAGTAGCATATGAGTTAGACTTGCCTTCCAACTTGGAGTCTGTACATCCAGTCTTTCATGCGTCTATGCTCTGTAAGTGTATTGGAGATCCTTCTAAAGTCATTCCAGTTGATGATGTTCAGGTTACAGAGCAGCTATCATACGAGAAAGCTCCCATTGCTATAATAGATAGACAAGTTCGAAGATTGAGAACTAAGGATGTAGCTTCGGTTAAAGTAATTTAGAGAAATAATAATGTGGAGGAGATGACTTGGGAATCTGAAGAAGAAATGAAGACTAGGTATCTCACTTGTTTCCTCTTCCGGGGGAGGATCGGACTGAGACATCACAACCTTTAGGTACGTATATGATACTTGACTCTTATGTTAGTTATTATTATTGGTCGTGTGAGGCCATTGGTGTTATTGATGATTGTAGACCTGTGTGGCTTTGTATTGTTGGGTTTGTTGTGCAACAGGTTGGTAGTAGTACCGTTACAGAGGAGACTCTGCCAAAATTTCTATAGATTTCTGGGAGTTTAACATTCGAGGACGAATGTTTCTAAGGGGGGAAGATTGCTACACCCTGTGCGTCCAAAGATGATGTAATAAATATGATACTTGTTAATTATGATTTAAATGAGTTTAAAGTCATAATATGGTTATATATGATGTTTGGATAGAAAATATAAAGTTTGGGAAAAATCGGATTAAAGTTGCGGAAAAATCGACTAAGGATTTGTAATAGAGCTTTTTGAGCAATACATTTCGTGTGATATATGGGGTATTTTTGGGACATCTTATATACAAAATTGAAGATCTACGGGTCTAGCTTCTAACGCATTAAACCGTTCATCGATACGACATCGAAGTAGAGAGACTGCGCAAGTAGCTCGGTTGGGACCCACTTGAGACGACCACCGACCTTACGTCTTTTAAAAGATATTTCGGCTTCATTTCGGGTCATTTCTCACCCAAATTTTGTCCAAACGCTCTCCAAAACCTTCCCTAACATATCCAAAGATCCCAAGAGCCAAACTCAAGGGAAATCAACTCAAATCATCATCGAAGATGTTAAAGACTACAAGAGAATATTTCTATAATGTTGTGGTGTGATTGAGGGCTATTGTGAGCTAAGTTGAGATAGGGTATCGAGTTGTAGCTATTGTCAAAGGATGTATAACATCTTCTTGATTTTGTCTAAGGTTAATCTTGTGTTGGTTGTGTTGTTTGAGTGAAAACCCATAAGATAGCACTTGAAAGAACATGTGATATGATTGTCTTTTTTGTTGGACTGTTTTGTAGCTAAATATATGATTTGTGATGGCTGAAAATTATGAGAAATAATTTGATAGTATTATGGCTGTTGTTGTTAAGTTTTTCTAGGTGTTAATTAAGTTGATTGAAGAAGAAATGATGAAAAATAAGTAATTGACGATAAATATTAAGGTGCTAGACGTATGAGGCTATTTTGGAAGGCATTTTATGGATGTTTTAAACTAGAAATAATATAGTACATATAAGTATGATGTTCTGAAGGTTGTAAATTAATTTATGGAATAAGAGTTGGATTCAATTTATATCTTGTTATGAGTAAAAACGAGCTTGTCGCTCAATATGATTGTTAAGATAATCGGAGAAACTCATATTGGATTATATTGTTGTTGTTGCTATTGTTGGTTATAGTTGTTATTGTTGGATTGTTGATGACCCTTAGTAGTCTTTGGGACGTATTAAAAATAGGGGAGTTGATGACCGATTTTTCTTAAGCCATACAACTAGCCAAATACGATGGTACGACATTATATGTTAACGACAATATCATTTCACTTGTTGTAGATGCAAGAAGTTGTGTTGAGCTTGGTTGAGTAATAAGGAAGAGATCATACAGGTATGTTAAGGCTATCTCTTCTTTTCTTTTGGCATGATCCATATGATACAACGAAACGAGCAAGCATGCCACTTTCACGAATGATTCTATTCCTAGAAGTACTAGGGTTACCTATGTTCTTGATTCCCCATATGTCCTACTATCATATAGTCTATTCATGGGTCTCATGACATTCCGAGAGATCTTATTGACTTATTTCATTATGCACTACATTCATTTATACATGTATATTGACCCATGACCAGATGGCGTTATATACGCTTATAGTATATGTATATGGGGTATGTGGGAAAGGTTATGACGTTATATATGCACCACTACCTGATCAGCTGGTATACGTTTATGATTTTGCCCACAGAGGTTGAGATGACATGATGGGATGCCTTCAGGGGCTTGATAATATTATGTACACATATACCTATGCATGATATGGTATTTATACGCATACGCATGACATTATAAATATTTTCATGATTCATAGAGCTATTCAGACTTACAAGTTGAGTTCTTTACTCCATGTTTATTTCATGCCTTTTATATATTGATTTTTATGCCTTACATACTCGGTACATTATTCGTAGTGACGCCCTTATTACCTGGGGGCCTGCGTTTCATGCCCGCAGGTACAGGTAGACAGGTTAACGGTCCCCCTCCTTAGGATCCTAGCTCAGCGAGAGTTGGTGTGCTCCATTTGATCCGGGGCTGCTACTGGATTTTGGTACGATACTTTTGTATACATATAAGGGTATGACGGGGCTCAGTCCCGTTCTTTATACAGTTTTACACTCTATTAGAGGTCTGTAGACAGTCATCTATAGTTGGATAGTATGTAGCCTTGTCGGCTCGCCCTACTGTATTTCGCATGTATATATATATATACACACAGTAGGGCGAGTATATGTCTTTTGAGTATGTCTCCTCACGTATGTTATTCACGTGATTCAGCAGTTTAGGGGCAAATGTTATGCATAACCTACACTTATTTCATGTTTATATCTTAGGCGTATGCTTAGGGGTGTTCGGTAGATAGAACTCGGGCACTCGTCAAAGTTCATCGGTTTGGGTCCCGACATTTCCATAATTCAAGTTAGAAGAAATACTCTGAAAATGAAAATGTGAACATTTAACGTTGAATACAAAATGACCACTCCCTCTCAAGTGAAGCCAAACATATCGTGCTTGTGTTTCTAAAAATAGAAAGGAAATCTCATTTTACTTCAATTAAACTTAGATTTAAAATAAAGAATCTAAATTTATTTGATTCATGTGATATAATTTTCTTTTTAGTTTNGCCATACAACTAGCCAAATACGATGGTACGACATTATATGTTAACGGCAATATCATTTCACTTGTTGTAGATGCAAGAAGTTGTGTTGAGCTTGGTTGAGTAATAAGGAAGAGATCATACAGGTATGTTAAGGCTATCTCTTCTTTTCTTTTGGCATGATCCATATGATACAACGAAACGAGCAAGCATGCCACTTTCACGAATGATTCTATTCCTAGAAGTACTAGGGTTACCTATGTTCTTGATTCCCCATATGTCCTACTATCATATAGTCTATTCATGGGTCTCATGACATTCCGAGAGATCTTATTGACTTATTTCATTATGCACTACATTCATTTATACATGTATATTGACCCATGACCAGATGGCGTTATATACGCTTATAGTATATGTATATGGGGTATGTGGGAAAGGTTATGACGTTATATATGCACCACTACCTGATCAGCTGGTATACGTTTATGATTTTGCCCACAGAGGTTGAGATGACATGATGGGATGCCTTCAGGGGCTTGATAATATTATGTACACATATACCTATGCATGATATGGTATTTATACGCATACGCATGACATTATAAATATTTTCATGATTCATAGAGCTATTCAGACTTACAAGTTGAGTTCTTTACTCCATGTTTATTTCATGCCTTTTATATATTGATTTTTATGCCTTACATACTCGGTACATTATTCGTAGTGACGCCCTTATTACCTGGGGGCCTGCGTTTCATGCCCGCAGGTACAGGTAGACAGGTTAACGGTCCCCCTCCTTAGGATCCTAGCTCAGCGAGAGTTGGTGTGCTCCATTTGATCCGGGGCTGCTACTGGATTTTGGTACGATACTTTTGTATACATATAAGGGTATGACGGGGCTCAGTCCCGTTCTTTATACAGTTTTACACTCTATTAGAGGTCTGTAGACAGTCATCTATAGTTGGATAGTATGTAGCCTTGTCGGCTCGCCCTACTGTATTTCGCATGTATATATATATATACACACAGTAGGGCGAGTATATGTCTTTTGAGTATGTCTCCTCACGTATGTTATTCACGTGATTCAGCAGTTTAGGGGCAAATGTTATGCATAACCTACACTTATTTCATGTTTATATCTTAGGCGTATGCTTAGGGATGTTCGGTAGATAGAACTCGGGCACTCGTCAAAGTTCATCAGTTTGGGTCCCGACATTTCCATAATTCAAGTTAGAAGAAATACTCTGAAAATGAAAATGTGAACATTTAACGTTGAATACAAAATGACCACTCCCTCTCAAGTGAAGCCAAACATATCGTGCTTGTGTTTCTAAAAATAGAAAGGAAATCTCATTTTACTTCAATTAAACTTAGATTTAAAATAAAGAATCTAAATTTATTTGATTCATGTGATATAATTTTCTTTTTAGTTTGTTCCAAAATAGAATGATTGATTTTTATATTAAGAATAATTTAATTTAAATTTTTTATTTAATTTTAATAAATAATATATAATCACACTAATATTTATAGTTTGTTTCATATACAGTCAAAGTACATCACAAAAATTGGCCGAGAGAGTGCTGCAAGTTAGAATAGGCCGAGAGAGGGTTTCATACGTTGCTTTTATACACTCCCTTCTTTCAATTTACGTGAACATAAAAGAATGATCTCTTTATTTATTTGAAAATAATTTATTTTTATTTAATAATTTATAATCACATAAAATATATACTATAAATTTAAAAATATTTTTTTTTCTTAAAACGTGGGTAGTACTTGTATAGACGGCACGTAGAGCGTAGTAATAGATTTTATAACAATGAATTCTACGTAAGCCGACAAAACAAGAATGAACACATTCTATTTCTTGTTCCTCCTCCAACCAACACCCCCCACCTCCCTCTGGCCCCCAATCTACATCCTCTTGGTCCTCTACATATATATAGTGTATCTATATATCTATATCCAACTGTCCTTTAACCCCCCAAGAAAAAAAAACAGTATTGTTTCAAGAAAATATAATTTTAACTAATTGGAAGTTTTCTTGAGTTGGGGGTGAGCTCAATGAACCTTTAACTTGATGAATTTCCTACCAAGATGCTGGAGTTACAGTGAAACAAGTGAAAGTAGGGGAGGTGAAAGTTCAAGTTCCAATTCCAATACCAATGGTGGATTTGGGAAAGATGGGTTGTTGTGGTTTCATGATATTGGAAAGTACGGAAGTGGGGAATACTCAATGGCAATTGTGCAAGCCAATCAGGTTTTAGAGGATCAAAGTCAGATAGAGTCAGGTCCCTTTGGAACTTTTGTTGGAGTCTATGATGGTCATGGCGGCCCTGACACTGCTCGTTATGTCTGTGATCATTTATTTCGACATTTTCAAGGTTCATCTTCTCTTTGTTTTTCTTTTCTTAATGTGTGTTTTGCCAATTTTTGTCTGTTTTTTTTACTAGTTAAAAATGTTAAATTTGCTAGTAGTTGGTTAGGTCGATTGAAGTAGGGAAGGTCGATTAAGGCAGATAATGTTGCTTCAAGAATGCTTGTATTAGGGTAGTCTGTCTACATCACATCTCCTGGGTGCGGCCTTCCCGGGACTCTGCTTGAACGCGAGATGCTTTGTGCATCGGATTGTTAAGAAATGTTGCTTCAAGAATGAGGAAAGGCTAGGCCTAAGTCTAATTAGTTGAAGTTACAGGTCTGGAGGGGATCCTTTGAGTGAATTCTGCGTTAGCCCCAAGACGTCGGTCTCTAACTAGAAAAGTAAATGCTTGAGCTTTAGTGAGAAGGGCTCCTTTTTTTCTTAATGTGTATTTTGCCAATTTTTGTCTGTTTTGTTAGTAGAAAATGTTCAATTTGCTATGTAAATGAGCTTTAGTCAATCAACTGTGTCTCATTCATAAAGTAGTTGGGATAGGTCGATTTAAGTAGGGAAGGTCGATTAACAAAGAGATTGTAGTTTCAAGAATGAGGCTTGGCTAGGCCTAAGTCTTATTAGTTGAAGTAGTCCTTGAGTGGATTCCACGTTAATCCCAAGATGTTGGTTTCTAACTAGAAAAATGGATGCTTGAGCTTTAGTGAGAAGGGGCTCTTCCTCTTATTGACTTGATGCACTAACCTTTAAATGAACCTACAGGACAAAAGGAACGGCACCCCTTGGTTATATGAATCTTTTTTATTATTGCACTTTATTTAGGTCCATTTCGTTCTACTACTAGATAAGCTGCATCACTGAAGCTTGTAATTTCTGCTAGCAGTACCATTATACAATTGAAAAAAATCACTCTTGAGAACCCTCATTACAGAAATTCTGTCTTCAGGTAGTATATCTTTTGCTGATGTCGACTAGTTTGGGATTGAAACAGTGTTACTTCTGTCGTTGATTTTCATTTGTCGTTAAGACTTACTCTTTTAAAGTGTGTGTATTTGTCTACTGGTAGGAAAACGTAACTATGTAAACACTTAACTCAAACAAATGCCCAATATATTTTACAAATGACGAGGAGTACTCATGGATGGAGTTCAAATACTCATGGTTCAGAGACAGAAAAAAGAAATTCCTTCCATCTACTTTGCTGATGTGATCATGTGAAATATTGGAGAAGGGTGGTCCTTAACCTTCATTTGGCTGTTCTGCTCCATTACCATCTTTAACTCCCCAATCCGCAAAAACCAGGGGGCTCAAGTGCTCATGGATGCTACTATTGTTTTTGTAAAATCAGTGTGTCCCTTTGTCCTTCCCCCAAAACTTGGAAACGACGAAATATTTTAGATTTGGCCTTTAGAAATAGAAAGTTTTATACTGGTTTCATGGATTTTAATCTTAACGCAGCAGCATCAGCTGAAGGAAATGGTGCCGTTACAGCGGAGACAATTCAAAGGGCGTTTCTCGAGACAGAGAGAGGGTTTACTTCTCTTGTTTCAGAAAACTGGAATTCTCGACCACAGATGGCGACAGTGGGGTCATGCTGCCTGGTTGGAGCTATATATCAGCAGACACTTTTTGTAGCAAATCTTGGTGACTCTCGTGTAGTCCTCGGAAAGAAGGTTGGAAACACTGGGGAAATTGCTGCCATACAGTTATCAACGGAGCATAATGCCAACATTGAGTCTATTAGGTGGGAGCTAAAAGACTTGCATCCAAATGATCCACAAATCGTTGTTCTTAGACATGGCGTTTGGAGGGTAAAAGGAATAATTCAGGTAAAATCAACTATAAGAAGAGCTCTTTTATAAAATTATGAAAAAAACCTTCCAAGTTCTCCCCATACTCCCCATATTCCTATATTTGGTCCGTGTATAGGATATGCATAGAAACTTTGATGTGTATCTGCAGCTTTAATTATTTACATACCGCAGAGTTTCCACCAAGTTATATCTGAAAAAAGGCTTTGGTACGAATGATGTTATTGCTAGGGCCTATGGCCACTTACAGTACATAATTTTAAATTGAGCTTTCCTCAACTTTTTGCTGGAGAACTACCATGTTACGGATGCCCATATGGTGTAATAATGAACTAAAGTAAACTGAATTTTGTGTAGAAAAGTAGATTTTAACTTTCAAGATGACTTCATGCTTTATAGAAAAATTGACATGCCTCTCGAAATATCTACTGTTTCATGGAGTTTTTTTATTTTCATCAATAGGATAAAGAGGTTTTTGTTAGCTGAGATCATTATCAGTATATGGTTGGTCTTTTTATACCTGCAAGTCATGCTTTCAAATTGAAGTTCTTCTACAATTATTCCTTTTCATGGATACTAGAATTCATTCTCGTAACTTACGTTAAAATCGGTCCCCTTAACTGACTGCAGGTCTCAAGATCCATTGGTGATGTATATCTTAAACATGCCAAGTATTGCAGGGAACCAATAAATGGAAAATTCAGAGTTTCTGAACCCATTAACATGCCTGTCCTGTCGGCTACTCCATCAATTTTAACACATCCTCTACATCCAAATGACTCCTTCCTCATATTTGCTTCTGATGGTCTATGGGAGCACTTGAGCAATGAAAAGGCCGTTCAAATTGTGCAGAGTCATCCTCGTAAAGTAAGTTCTGTGCACCATAATATTACACCTTTCCTGCATATTGAGTTCACATTTTAGGGTTAATACGCTTCTCTCATGGGCAGGCTATGACTTCAAATACATGTTTGCATTTGATGATATACATAATTGGTTTTTCTTTTTTGATAATTCAAGAATCATATCTTCAGGCGTTACTCGTCTTCTAGGTTGTCAAGCCCTCTGGCATTCCCCATTAGAATTTCAGATACAGTCTTGTTCCCCTTCCGAGTTCTATTCTCCTTGTGATGTCTTTCAATTCTTGTAAGTAGGGACAATGCCCCTTCTTGATCTCTGTTAAATGAAATGCCCAGACCTTCCAAATCTAGTTTGATATGCGATCACCTGTTTCTGCGGTGTGTATTTTATCCATATGGTGAAAGAAAAAGTAACAGAAGTGTATCAAGATATCATGCATATTTTAGAAGAGCACTATACCATATGGATGATAATCAAATATAACTTTGATCCTGGGAGCACACCAGCAATGAAGCTACTCAAGCTTCGAGAACATAGTTGAAGCTCCATTGAGTTGCTCAGTTAAGTTCTGAGCAATCCTGTAAACTCAGCTAAGTAGTATTCGTATCATCTTTCTCTGCTATACCAAATGACAGAAGTCTTATCCTTTTTCTCTTCCACGGTTCACTTTATTTTTATGCAGTTAGATTTTTTATTCTTCTTCTGTATTAGGCGATGTTTTCTGCTTCTTAATGGATTTAAAGTTCTTAAGTCTTACCGCTCGAGATTTCCCCGTGTGTGTGTATGTGTAGACAGGGGCGGATGCACATTTATCGAAGCGGTGTCACACGACACCGCTTCGTCGAATTGTTTTACTAAATATATGTATTAATACTATGAGAAACGGATAAGTAGGAAAAATGACACCACTTGACATAAATTGTCTCTTGGTGCATTATTTATGTGCTTGAGTTTGCTCTAAGAGGTTAGAGGTTTTTTGCAAATATTTGAGAGTCTATGTTGGTAAAAATTGTGATGAAGTAGAACTGAGCTCAAGACCTTTTTAACTTAAGAATAAACTAAACAAATAGACTAAGTTTATTTCTTGTCTAGAAGTATGATAATTAAACTTATTATTCCCGTTTTTCTATAAATTTCGATACCGCTTACAAAAATTCCTGCGTACGCCCTTGTGTGTAGACACATATTGCACATTTTGACTCTTTCAAAGAGATGGTTTAAACTCCTTGGCCCTATTGATATATTCTGGTATGCATTCTTGAATATGAAAAACACATCTTCTCACTGTTTCATGCTCATGATTTTCTTGCAAATACAGGGAAGTGCAAAGAGGCTTGTTAAAGCTGCTCTCCATGAAGCTGCCAAAAAGAGAGAGATGCGATATTCGGATCTTCGAAACATCGACAAAAAGGTCCGGCGTCATTTTCATGACGATATAACTGTCATTATTTTATTCTTAAACCATGACCTCATATATAGAGGCGTTGTGCAAGATCCTCCACTTTCTATACGTAGTGCACTAGAACACTGATTGTTGAAGGAATCAAATATTTTTGAGGTTTTTGCGCAACACCAAAATTTTCCTTGATATGCGGCTTCAGGAGCAGCTAGCATCAGTGAAGCAACTACGTTGTATAGGAGTGCTTTTTTTCCTTTGAAGAGGCTTATAATTTGAATTGCTCAAACCTTGTGTAGATGGAGTTCAAGAATAATGCTAATTTAAAAGTTTTGGATACAGTCAACCTCTATGTAACAGCTTTCCTTCATTGTTAATTTATTTTGTATACCAGTTTTTGCTTCTGTATTCAGAAGTTTTTTGTTAATTTTTTTTGTAACATCGTTGCAAGAAAAAGTTCGCCACAAGATAATTATGGCACTTTTGAATCGAAAGACGATTTTGTTGTGTTCTTATTATTTAATTGGCTGGTCCCCTGATTACAAGAGAAAATAGCTTATTTCCCTTTGAAGAGAACATTTATTTGACCAGTCGAATATTCTGCTAGAATTTAACCTCAGTATTATCTCCTCTTAGATTTTGTGTGTATAGTTCTTTATTGCAGGAATCATATTCTTCACAGAACACAAGGAATATGGTGCCTTGGTTCCAAAAACTTGGAGAAATATTGGGGTCATTTTCCCGTCTTGCAAGCCGAGCTGCAGATTGATATTGAATATCTCATTTTTATTCAATTCATTTTGAGTTTCACCAGCCTTCCAAAAAAAAAAAGGCAAAAAGAATGAAAAAATCCAAACTCGTCTTTGACTACGTGTGCTCCTCTTTTGTCGCTTCTTGCTCCAGTATCTTATTATAGTGAAAAACCTCATCTAATTTTGTGTACAGACATATTTCTTACTTTCCATTTCTTTAGCTAGGTGGTTTCCTGCCGAAAGCACAATCTGGAGATTGACAAGTAGGGGCAGATCCAGGAGTTATAGTCCCTGGATCTGGAGTTCTTTCTAGCTTGAGGAGCATCGCTCTTGAAACAGTAAGTTGAATTCTCTTAATATATACCAGTTCTAATGGATTCTCTCTCTTTCTCTCTCTCTCTCTCTCTCTCTCTCTCTCTCTCTC
>AWOL01S0090225.1:0-12627 GCA_000715115.1 Nicotiana otophora | reverse complement strand
ACAATGATAGTATAATAATAATAATGACACGGCATCATCCTTCGTGCTTTTACACTCAAAAATTATACGGCAATACCCTTCGTGCTTTTACAGTCTTTCTCACCATGACAATGATAGTATAAATAATAAAAATAGCACGACATCACCCTTATGTCTTTTACACCAAAAAATGACACGGCAACACGTTCGTGCTTTTACACTCTTTCTCACCATATTCAATAATAATTAAATCAATAAATATTTCATGCATAATGATCAAATAATCAATAATAAACTTAAGTAGGAATATCTTAATTAAATAAGCAATTATATCGAAAATGAAATAAATTCCTCCAGCATGATTTGACTCAGCCACAACGCATAAGTACTCGTCACCTACATATAGGTTGTACCCCGCACATTAAATATCGTAGAAAATAGACAAATAAATCCTACTCCCTAAAGTCAAGGTTAACCTCGACATTTATGTCGCTTTGCAACCAAATTCATGATTCCAATAAACCTTCGCCTCGCAAATTCATGTCTTAAATCCTCAAATATAGTCATAAACAATTCAATATACTCAATACAAATCATAGGAATTATTTCCATATGAATTTACTAATTGTTTAGATTAAAATACGAAATTCATCTCAAAACTCAACAGTGGGGCCCACATCTCGAATCTCGGAAAACTTTCAAAATCCTAACACCCCTTCTGAGACGAGTCAATCCATATAAAAATTATCAAATTCTGATGTCAAATGGACCTTCAAATCTTAAATTGTTTGTTTTTTGGAAAGTTTTACAAAAATTCCAATTTCTTCCAACTAAATCCAAAATAAATGATGAATATAGACATGGATTAATGAAATATAATATCCTTTGGTTATATAACAATTGCCCATTTCAAAATCGTGAAAAAGCTTTTTGAAATTGCCTAAATCCGAGACTCAAAACTAATAAATGAGTAAAAATAGTTAACTTCCGATTTTATGGGTTCTGTCCAGGCTTTTTTGGATCTGCGGACACTTGACCGCATCTGCATTTCCCCTTTTGTGGAAATTAGGGGTCGCTTCTGTGGGATGGCTCCCATTTGCGGATGAGAGTCTGCTTCTGTGCAAGGCTGCCCCCTTTCGCCTTTTCCCGCTTCTGCGATGCGTGGGCCGCTTCTGTGGCCGTGCTTCTGTGACACCTCATCCTCTTCTGCGGACTATCCACTTTTGTGAGGCATGGCTCGCTTCTATGAGCTCGCATCTACGGTCTAAAATTACATCAAACAAAGCTAAAACCATGAATCATACCCCAATTCAAGGTTAAGGAACTTAAGAATTTTTACTTCTATATTCGATGATGAAACATACCAAATCAAGTCTGATTGACCTCAATTTGTGTACACAAGTCATAAATGACATAACGGACCTATTCAAATTTCAAGAATTAGATTCCGACCCCGATATCAAAAAGTCAAATACGTGGTCAAACTTTAGAAATCTTTAGCCTTTAAATTTTTAGTTTCCGTTAAATAGCGATAATTTGAGCTAGGGACCTCCGAATTTGATTCCTGGTATACACTCATGTCCAAAATAACGATACGGACCTTCTAGAGCTGTTAAATAACTGATCCAATTTCGTTTGCTCAAAATGTTGACCAAAGTCGACACAGTTGAGTTTTAAAGCATTATTTCACATTTTACAATGTTTCATATAAAAACATTATAAAAATTTATTCGGATTACGCACGCAATCGAGGAGTGATGAATAGTACTTTTGGAGGTCTTATAACGCAAAAATTAATGTTTAAAGTAAAGATGACATTTTGGGTCATCACATTCTCCACCTCTAAAACACATATTCGTCCTCGAACCGAATTAGAAATAGTACCTGGGCTGGTAAAAAGGTGTGGATACCTACTCCGCATGTCCGACTCGGACTCCCAGGTAGATGCTTTTACCGGCTGACCTCTCCATTACACTCGAAGTGATGGATAACTCTTACACCTCAAAATGTCGGACCTGCCGGTCTAGAATAGCTACCGGCGCCTCCTCATAAGTCAAATCCTTGTCCAAATGGACACATGGGATGAGTCACCATCATATTTACGGAGCATAGACACATGGAACACCAGATGAACCGCTGATAAAGTAGGTGGTAATGCAAGCTTGTAGGCAACTTCGCCCACCCTTTTAGGAATTTCGAAGGGTCCTATATACCTAGGGCTCAACTTGCCCTTCTTTCTGAACCTCATTATACCTTTTATAGGTGAAACCCGTAGCAATACTCTTTCTATAACCATGAATGCAATATCACAAACTTTACGGTCGGCATAAATCTTTTGCCCAGACTGAGCTATGCGAAGTCGATCCAGAATAATTTTGACCTTATCTAAGGCATCATGTACCAAATCGATACCCAACAACCGAGCCTCTCCCGGTTCAAACCAGCCAACTGGCGAACGACACCATCTTCCGTATAATGCCTCATATGGAGCCAACTGAATGCTCGACTAGTAGTTGTTATTATAGGCAAACTCCGAAAGTGGCAATAAATGATCCCAAGAACCTCCAAAGTCTGTAACACAAGCGCGAAGCATATCTTCCAATATTTGAATAGTGCACTCTCACTCTTCGTCTGTCTGTTAATGAAATGTTGTACTCAACTCAACCTACATGCCTAACGCATATTGTACACCCTCCAGAAGTGCTAAGTAAACTGCGTACCTCGATCAGAAATGAGAGACACGGGCACATCGTGAAGGCGGAGAATCGTGCGAATGTAAATCTCCGCTAACCACTCTGAATAATAGGTAATTGCTACTGGAATGAAATGTACTGACATGGTCAACATGTCCACAATGACACATACTGCGTCGAACATTCTCTGAGTTGGAAGCCCAACAACAAAATCCATAGTGATACGCTCCCACTTCCACTCAAGAATTTCTAACGTCTGATGTAAACCACCCGGTCTCTAATGCTCGTACTTGACTTGCTGACAATTTAGACATTGAGCTACATATGCAACAATTTCCTTCTTCATTCTCCTCCATCAATACTGTTTCCGCAAATCTTGATACATTTTGGCGGCACCCAGATTAATAGAATACCTAGAACTGTGTGCCTCCTCAGACGTTCCTTCAAAGTCACTGTAAATTCATCTTTTGTTTTTTTATACTTAGTTTTTCTTTTCAATACTCAAATCGATAAAAACTCACGTTCCGCGATTATGACATGTAACGAAACCCTCGAGCAAAATGATCCAGACTACGAGGAATTGAAATAAAGCATGATGTCTAAAATTTTCAAAAAGGAGATCGAGCAACTAGAAAGCTAGAAGAAGCCTAACCTTGAACAAACAGAAGTAGTCAACTTGGGAAGCGAAGAAAATGTGAAAGAAATTCGAATCAGCATTCATTTAGCAGTAGAATAGAGAGAAGAATTGGAATAGCTCCTCTGACAATACATCGATATGTTCGCATGTTCATATGACGACATGCCTAGATTAAGCACCGGCATTGTCTCACATCGACTGCCCACCGATCCTGCCATCTCACCATGACAATGATAGTATAATAATAATAATGACACGACATCACCCTTCGTGCTTTTATACTCAAAAATGATGCGGCAATACCCTTCGTGCTTTTACAGTCTTTCTCACCATGACAATGATAGTATAAATAATACAAATGGCACGAGATCACCTTTCGTGCTTTTACACTAAAAAATGACACAGCAACACCCTTCGTGCTTTTACACTCTTTCTCACCATATTCAATAATAATTAAATCAATAAACATTTCATGAATAATGATCAAATAGTCAATAATAAACTTAAGCAGGAATAGTTTAATTAAATAAGCAATTATATCGAAAATAAAATAAATTCCTCCAGCATTCTTTGACTCAACCACAACGCATAAGTACTCGTCACCTCATATATAGGTTGTACCCGCACATTAAATATCGTAGCAAATAGACAAATAAATCCTACTCCCTCAAGTCAAGGTTAACCACAACACTTATCTCGCTTTGCAACAAAATGCATGATTCCAATAAACCTTTGCCTCGCAAATTCGTGTCCGAAATCCTCAAATCTAGTCATAAACAATTCAATATACTCAATACAAATCGTAGGAAGTATTTTCATATGAATTTACTAATTTTTCGGATTACAATCCGAAATTCATCTCAAAAATCAACAGTGGGGCCCACATCTCAAATCTCGGAAAACTTTTGAAATCCTAACACCCCTTCCGAGATGAGTCCATCCATATAAAGATTATCAAATTCTGATGTCAAATGGACCTTCAAATCTTAATTATTTTGTTTTTTGGAAAGATTTACAAAAATTCCAATTTCTTCCATCTAAATCCGAAATAAATGATGAACATAGACATGGATTTATGAAATATAATATCCTTTGGTTATAGAACAATTGCCCAATTCAAAATCGTGAAAACTCCCTTTGAAATCGTCTAAATCCGAGACTCAAAACTAATAAATGAGTAAACATAGTTAACTTCCGATTTTATGGGTTCTGTCTAGGCTTTTTCGGATCTGCGGACACTTGACCGCATCTGTAGTTCCCTTTTTACGGAAATTGGGGGTCGCTTCTGTTGGCTGGCTTGCATTTGCGGACGAGAGTCTGCTTCTGCGCAAGGCTGCCCCCTTCCCCCTTTTCCTGCTTCTGCGATGCGGGGGCCACTTCTGTGGTCGGGCTTCTGTGACACCCCGTCCTCTTCTGCAGACTGTCCGCTTCTGCGAGGCATGGCTTGCTTCTGCGAGCTCGCATTTGCGGTCTAAAGTTACATCAAACAAATCTACAACCATGAATCATACCCCAATTCAAGCTTAAGGAACTTAAGAATTTTTACTTCTATATTAGATGTTGAAACCTATCAAATCAAGTGTGATTGACCTCAAATTGTGTACACAAGTCATAAATGACATAACGGACCTATTCCAATTTATAGAATCAGATTCCGACACCGATATAAAAAAGTCAAATACGTGGTCAAACTTTGGAAATCTTTAGCATTTAAATTTCTAGTTTCAGTTAAATAGCGATAATTTGAGCTAGGGACCTCCGAATTCGATTCCGGGCATACACCCATGTCCAAAATAACGATATGGACCTACCCGAGCTGGCAAAGAACTGATCTGATTCTGTTTGATCAAAATGTTGACCAAAGTCAACACAGTTGAGTTTTAAAGCTTTATTTCACATTTTAATTAATGTTTCATATAAAAACTTTTCAAAAATTTATTCGGACTATGCACACAAGTTGACGAGTGATGAATAGTACTTTTTGAGGTCTAATAACATAGAAATTAACGTTTAAAGTAATGATGACATTTTGGGTCATCACATTCTACACCTCTAAAACAAATGTTCGTCCTCGAACCGAATTAGAAATAGTACCTAGGCTGGTAAAGACGTGTGGATACCTACTCCGCATGTCCGACTCGGACTCCCAGGTAGATGCTTTTACCGGCTGACCTCTCCATTACACTCGAACTGATGGATAACTCTTAGACCTCAACTGTCGGACCTGCCGGTCTAGAATAGCTACCGGCGCCTCCTCATAAGTCAAATCCTTGTCCAATTGGACACATGGGACGGGTCACCATCATGTTTCCAGAGCATAGACACATGGAACACCGGATGAACCGCTGATAAACTAGGTGGTAATGCAAGCTTGTAGGCTACTTCGCCCACCCTTTTAGGAATTTCGAAGGGTCCTATATTCCTCTTATCAGATCCCTGCCCACTCTCATGTGCAAGAACCATCTCGATCCTTCTCGCAACATTAGAAGCCGCCTAAAAGGAAATATTATTTCCGGTCTCCTTGGCCATATGAAGCCTGATAGGGTGAGTGAGTCCCTCAATAAACCTCCTTACTCCCTCTTCCTCAATAGGTAGTAAAATGAGAGCATGACGGACTAAATCCAAGAAACGGGTCTCGTACTGAGTAACAGTCATACTGCCTTGCTGTAGATGCTCACATTGCCTATGGTAATCCTCTCTCAATGTGATAGGGAAGAATATCTCTAAAACTAGCCGTGAGAACTGATCCCAGGACAATGTAGGTGATGCTACTAGTCTGGTCAATGTATAATATCTCCACCACTTTTTGGCTGAATCCGTTATCTGAAATACAGCAAAATCGACACTATTGGTCTCAACTATACCCATGTTCCACAATAACTCATGGCAGCGGTCAAGATAATCATGTGGGTCCTCGGAAGGTGTACTACTGAAGTGAACTGCAAAGAGCTTAGTAAACTTATCCAGTCTCAATAAGGCATCAGAAGACATGGCAAGCCTATCACCGGCCTGTGCCGGAACAACTGGCTAAACTACCACAACTGGCATAGCTGCTGGAGTATGATACTAGGGAGCCATCTGCTCCGGAGCGGGAGTAGTGGGGGTTTGTGTTCCTCACCCAGCTTGTGAGACGGTTGGTTCCACTGGAAATATACCATTCTGGGCCACACCCTCCATAAGGTTCACCAAATGGAGTAGAGCGTCCTGAAGTACTGGAGTGGACATGAATCCTTCCGGGACCTAGACTGGTATAACAGGTACGGTCTGAGCTGGAACCTCTGCTTCCAAATATACCTAAGGTTCTACAATAGGTGCTGCTACTCGATCTCTAGAATGAGCTCTACCTCTGCCTCTACATTGACCTTTAGCGCGAGCTCGGCCTCGACCTCTACCCCTGATCATAGTTTCCACCGGGATCTTTGTCCTTTGTCCGTCAGTAGATGTATTACGCGTTCTCGCCATCTGCGAGAGAATAAGAATAGAATTGTTCAATCATCAATGATAGAATAAAATCGCACGACAGAATAAGAAGGAAGAGATATTGTTCCTAAACTTCATAGCCTTTGAGACATAAGTACAAACGTCTCCGTACCTATCCTTCAGACTCTACTAAGCTTGCTCGTCACTCGTGAGACCTAAGTAACCTAGTGCTATGATACCAACTTGTCACGACCCAAAATTTCCACCTTCGGGACCGTGATGGCGCCTAATATTTCACTTGCTAGGCAAGCCAACATTAAAATAATCTTAACCATTTTTAAGTGTCCGGGATCACCTAGATCTGCACATGAAGTGCAGGGTGTAGTATGAGTACAACCAACTCAGTAAGTAACAATAATAAATAAAGAACTGAAAGTACTGACAAGCTTCACATCTAAGTCCAAAAACAATACTTCCCAACATAAAAAGGTAGGCATGCTTTCAAGTTCAACATTTAAAACTCCACAGTAATTTTATATCAAATTTGACTGAAACAGAAATTATGTCTTTTAGAGTTTTCCAAAACAATGATATATGACAGCTGAAATGCATCAATAATGGAATCAATGCATCCTCTCAAAGTAATAGTCACTCACTCCTCCCATTCACTCTAACATCACAGTCATTGTTTCCTCATAATCACTCATTCCTCTCAGTCACTCAGCACTCGACACTTGTACTCAGTAGGTACTTGCACTCACTGGGGGTGTGTACAGACTCCGGAGGGGCTCCTTTAGCCCAAGCGCTATAACAAGCCAATCATGGCATAAATCAATGAAACATGTTGCGGCGTGCAACCCGATCCCATAAATATCCTCAAAATTAGCCCCTCGGCCTCACTCAGTCATCAACCTCGCCTGTCTCTCGGGCTCTCAGAAATCATGATAAGCAGCCCAATAGCAATGATATGATGCATTAATAACGAATAATAGAGACCGAGGTAAAAATGTGCAAATAAAACTGTGACTGAGTGCAAAACATCAATTTAGCGGATAATTCCACAAGTACATGACCTATGTGGGTCCCAACAGTGTAAACATATGATTTAAACATGATTTATAAATCAATTTCTCCAATATATGGAAAAATGTACAAATATCAACAAATTATTCAACTACACAGTTCCATGGAATTGACCAAGTCACAATTCCTATGGTGCACGCCCACACGCCTGTCACCTAGCATGTGCGTCACCTCAAAACCAGTCACATAACACATAATCCGGGGTTTCATACCCTCGGGACCAAATTTAGAACTGTTACTTACCTCAAACCATGTAATTCTTTATTCTGCAATGCCTTTGCCTCGCAAATTGGCCTCCGAACGTCTCGAATCTAGCCACAAATAATCCTATTCAGATAATAACAATTATTGGAATTAATTCCATAAGAAAATAATAATTTTCCAACAAAAATCTAAAATTTAACTTAAAAATCGCCCGTGGGGCCCACATCTCGGAACCCAACAAAAGTTATAAAATTCGAAAAGCCCATATAGCCACGAATATAACCATACCAATTTTACCAAAATCCGACCTCAACTCGACCTCCAAATCCTCAAATCTTATTTTCAAATCCCTAAGTTCAAATCCCCGATTTACATCTCAAAAACATCTAATCTTGCCGGATTATTCTATGATAATTCAATATTATTGAGTAGAAATGATTGCAAGTGACTTACGTCAAGATTTTCTGTGATTTCTCGCTTAAAAATCGCCTCACCCATTTTTGGTAATGTCAAAAATCACAAAATTCCTCGGACCCTTCTGTTTTGTACACTGCCTAGTTCTTTCGCACATGCGTCTCATTAAGACGCTTCTTTAGTTCCCTCTTCTACGACCAAGCTGCCGCTTCTGGCTAATTGCGCTTCTGTGGAGCTTTATCCGCATCTACGGACACACTTCTGCGGTCTTGCCCAGCTCCCCTCACCTCTGCTTCTGCGACTTTTGAGTCGCTTCTCTGAGTTTCCGTCTGCTTATGCGAACTTTGTGCACCTGCGATGCCCATTGCACTTCTGCGTGCTCCCTCATGCGAGCCAAATTTCGCAGATGTGATTGCACTAGAAGGCAGAAACTTCAATTTTTCATCTAAATCCGAATTTGATCCGTTAACCACCCGAAACTCACCCGAGGCCCCCGGGACCACAACCAAATATACCAACAAGTCCCAAAGCATCATACGAACTTAGTCGAGTCTTCAAATCACATCAAACAACGTTAAAAACACGAAACACACATAGATACAAACGATGCCGGAAATTATTAAATCACGTCCGATTGACCTCAAATTTTGTACACAAGTAATAAAGGAAATAACAGAGCTATTCAAATTTCCAGAATCTGATTCCGACACCGATATCAAAAAGTCAACCCCCGGTCAAACTTCCCAATAAATTCGACTTTCACCATTTCAAGCCTAATTCTTCTACGGACCTCCAAATATTTTTCCGGACACGCTCCTTAGTACAAAATCACCATACAGAGCTATTGGAATCATCAAAATTCAAATCCGAGGTCGTTTACGCATAATTCAATATCCAGTCAACTTTTCCTACTTAAGTTTTCAATTATGAGACTAAGTGTCTCATTTCACTCTGAAATCCTTCCAGACCCAAACCAACTAATCCAGTAAGTCATAAAATAACTGTTAAGCATAAATTGAGCTGTAAATGGGGAAACGGGGTTAAACTACTCAAAACAACATGTCGGGTTGTTACACCTAACCTCGGGTTGAAAGTAGTGACAAACTCGGAAGCAGGTCAGTGTCCGACACCAGTAATCAATATTGAGGCAAGATGTGATAATGTCATTAATAATAAATAACTCAAACGGTTTCATATTTAGCTCGATCACAAATACAGGAAACATAAACATGCTTTACAAGGATACAGTTAAAGTCCAAATCTTTCACGGAATCACAAAACTATGAGTTTATCAAAAATGTGATTTTTCCACACGTTCAACAATAGATAAGCCTATTCATTTACTAGTTAGCATGAGGTAAATACATCTACATGCCTACATGTCAATATACATGCCAAGTCATCAAATGTCCTATTACCGTCTAGCATGAGGAATATGCATCTCTACGCCCATATGTCAAATGTACATGCCAAGTAATAATTTCATAGAGATATAATCAAATATACAATCTTATGACGCTCCAGGTGCCTAACTCAAATACCCCACTTAATCACACACAATCACTCAGCACCGACGGGTGCTTGGCATCAATGTCTCTTACCAAAGCATGTGTAATATCAATGTGCATGTGCCCACTGCTGGCATGTCAAACTCCGGAGGGGCGAATCCATCTAAGCCCTAATCAAAATCACACTGCCAAATCACGGAATCTGGTGCACGACATCAAAATTAGTGGCACCTAGCCAAATGTGGGGCCTATCATATGTGCAACCTCAATATTAATAAAACTATTGCAGCATGAATCACAATCCAACATGACTCAAAACATGGCTCTATGGCACACATCAGTAAATAATCCACTCAAGTCTCCATATGTCAACATTCACACAGAAACATGATCCAATTATATAACATGCAAGGACACCATAACATGTGAGATAGTGTCACGCCCCGATCCTGGGTGTGAGACCGGCACCCGGTGCCTCACATAGGTTATCAGCCATACTAGGATCTGTATCTCGGCAAGCTGGGCTCGCTCATAGGCGTTCGACCATAGTAGGATCGGTATATAACTTACCATCTGATAAGATATTGCCCAATAGGGGCCTGCCCATTGATTATAGCTCGATGGTAATGAAAATACTGTAATACTGTATATATAAGCTCTCTGCTATCTTGANAAAGCAGTGACAAGCTCGGAAGAAGGTTAGTGTCCGACACCAGTAATCAATAATGATGTAGGATGTGATAATGTCACTAATAATAAATAACTCAAACGGTTTCATATTTAGCTCGATCACAAATACAGGAAACATAAACATGCTTTACAAGGATACAGTTAAAGTCCAAATCTTTCACGGAATCACAAAACTATGAGTTTATCAAAAATGTGATTTTTCCACACGTTCAACAATAGATAAGCCTATTCATTTACTAGTTAGCATGAGGTAAATACATCTACATGCCTACATGTCAATATACATGCCAAGTCATCAAATGTCCTATTACCGTCTAGCATGAGGAATATGCATCTCTACGCCCATATGTCAAATGTACATGCCAAGTAATAATTTCATAGAGATATAATCAAATATACAATCTTATGACGCTCCAGGTGCCTAACTCAAATACCCCACTTAATCACACACAATCACTCAGCACCGACGGGTGCTTGGCATCAATGTCTCTTACCAAAGCATGTGTAATATCAATGTGCATGTGCCCACTGCTGGCATGTCAAACTCCGGAGGGGCGAATCCATCTAAGCCCTAATCAAAATCACACTGCCAAATCACGGAATCTGGTGCACGACATCAAAATTAGTGGCACCTAGCCAAATGTGGGGCCTATCATATGTGCAACCTCAATATTAATAAAACTATTGCAGCATGAATCACAATCCAACATGACTCAAAACATGGCTCTATGGCACACATCAGTAAATAATCCACTCAAGTCTCCATATGTCAACATTCACACAGAAACATGATCCAATTATATAACATGCAAGGACACCATAACATGTGAGATAGTGTCACGCCCCGATCCTGGGTGTGAGACCGGCACCCGGTGCCTCACATAGGTTATCAGCCATACTAGGATCTGTATCTCGGCAAGCTGGGCTCGCTCATAGGCGTTCGACCATAGTAGGATCGGTATATAACTTACCATCTGATAAGATATTGCCCAATAGGGGCCTGCCCATTGATTATAGCTCGATGGTAATGAAAATACTGTAATACTGTATATATAAGCTCTCTGCTATCTTGACTGGAAGAAGACAATACTCAATTAAATATGAAGTCCCGATAAGGAGAATACTGTAATTTATGAGACTAGGACAATGTATATAAATTTAGGAGTATGAACTTCTCTTTATGCCTCGTTATCAAACACATGTAATTACGAGATCATGCCAAAATGAAGGAAGGGCTTAGCCTTAACATACCTGAGCCTATTTTCTTGATAATCCTTCCAACACATGTCAATAGCGATAATATGTGACGGTGAATCGAAGTAGGGGAAAATCCATATGATATTCTTGAGAAAGATTGCACCGTACTTACTTAGAATCGCAAAATTTCACGTTACAGCTCCGACCATTGTAAATCACGTATGCAGTTTCTCTGAAATGTGATGTTGTCTTTCTAATCTTAAGGGTGGGTAAGCAAACATTAGCTTCCATTGTTAAAGTGAATATATTTGTTCAATTCACGTTCATAAGGCTAAAGAAAATGTTAACCTCGTTATGTACTCTAACAATGTGACACCTTGCTACACCTTATATGAGTCATTTAGTGGCTTTGTTAACCACTTCATGGGCTACCACTTTGGCGGTAAGATCCATCAAGCTTATCCAGTTCTAATTAATTGTTAATTTATTAATCTCCCACTATCCAATAACCAATTACCCGCATATTTAAGAATTATCTCAAATTACTTAAAACACTACTTGCTTTTAACACACCTTATACACCTTACTATCATGGTCACGTGGTACCTTGAATGGCACTAGTCCATAACTGTCGGGTATTATAGGTCAGACCGTATTTTACCCCAAATTGCCAAACTTCGACGAAACTTTATTTTATTCAATTTTCTTACCCTCTCACTGTCACGGATTTACTTATCATTTATTTGAAATAGCATAATACTTATAAACTCAAAATAATTTCCTTCCCGAACATACGTCGATT
>AWOL01S0090211.1:3090-16065 GCA_000715115.1 Nicotiana otophora | reverse complement strand
CTTCCCCCCCCCCCCAAACCCAGCCCTACCCGGCCCCCAACCACCGGGCCGGGCTGGTTTACTACCGATCTGGGCTAGTCCGGAACAGGGTCAACCCAGCCCATTAAACAGGTATACTATTAAATGCTGCCGGGCGCAGAGCATTTAACACACCTTTATGAACGTTATCCTTTCTGGTGACAAGCGGAATGGTTGCGTTCGGTCTTCGGCCATCCCCGTCTTGGGTTCCACGTGTCCTCCCTTTAGGCGACCATGTGTCATATTATATTTCACCCTATACATATAGTCCCCCTACTTTTCGGTGACATATCTTTGTGTTACCAGAAAGTTGGTAGAAATACCTTTTTGGCGGGAATTACTATAACTCCATGTGAAGGTTCCTGACAGTTGATTAGACGCACGTCTCTCCGCATTTAATGCCTCGAACACGCGTCATCCCATGATTCAACACATCTTTTGCCGATTATCGAGGTATTCATGGCAATGAATTTATCCGCTAAAATTTTACTTATACGCAACATTCTTTTCCTTTGTGTTTCATAATTTCTCGAGCTTCTGATTTGCATCTTTGTTTTCCATCCTTTCTCCAATTCTATCCAAACACAAAACGTTTTTCTTCTTTTTTTTCAATGGCTTCTTCCTCTAAGCGTGTTGGTTCTTCAAATAACAAGAAAAAAGCCGAGGATTTTGCTCCTCCAACGGTGGATTCCATCATCCCAAGAAAACTTAGTACCACAAAGGACCTTGAAGAGAAATTCCCTACTGCTAACCCTCGTACATGGGCTATTAGTAGGTACCCTTCTTCCATTCGTCCTTCCAGTATTCCTGCTGTAAAGGAAAACTGTCGCTGCCATGAGTTGGATATCATTGCTCCTGATCTATCGGAGCGAGTGACCCTTCCCAAGGAAGGTTTTACATACTTTTACACGCATACCTTTACTTTGGGTGCGTTTTCTTTGAGTTGAGAGCTTGATTCCGTGATTGCGTAGTATTACCTTCGCTACCAAGTGTGTTTGGCACATGTAAGTCCTTCAGTGTGGAGGACAGTCGCATGTCTTTGATGCTTGTGCCAAGAAATTGGAGAGGAGCTAACCTTAGCTCATATGATGAATCTCTATTCTCCCAAAATCTTCCACGGGGGAATGATAAACCTCTGCAAGCATGGACACCATGCTTTGCTGTCTAGCACAGATGAAGACAACGACTGTGGGTGGATGGAACGGTTCTTTGCAGTCGCCACCAACGATATCATTCCGACAACGGCTTCATCCTTTCCGGTCGCTTAGAACCGCACTCGTAAGCTCTTTGTTTAGTATTTTTTTTACTAGATATTCTTTATGGTCGTATCAACTCTTCACCCTTCGCTTGTTTCAGCAACACGATGGATTTGGACCGGTGGTGAAAAGTTTGGACTGGTGGGTTCAGAAGATGTTGGACATCACGACGCCCGAAACTCGTTTGTGGAAAGCACTGGCCCTTAAATATGGGTGGAAGGCCAAAATCATGGTAATCCTAGTTTACCTTGCTTCCATTTTTTTTGTATATGGAGAACTTGGTTGACCCCTTCTGACTTGTTCATGGAATTTGGTCTACCTGCGGGTTCTGTTGCTGTCCCCGAGGAGGACATTTTGGCTGATCCTACTAATGCAGCGAGGCTGCTTCAGGAAGCACTTACTCGAACAGGTATCTCCGGTCCTGTTTCGGGTGCAAACACTTCTTTACGGAGTCCCCGACCGGAGGATAAGCAACCAAAGCGAAAGCGTTCCTTCGTGGTCGGGGAGAAGAATAAGAGGGCAAAGACTGATGCCCCCGAGCCATCTCCGGTGGTGATGACGATTGGTTCTCCTTCCGGTCCGGTCATAGATACTGTGATGATTGATGACGATGAAGAAGCTATTGATGAGGGAGCTTATCTACATAGAAGGCGACGATTCTCATCATCTTAAAAAGATGCTCGACCTATTGAGATAGTTACACCAACTGAAGATGACGTCTTAGCACTTTGGGGAGAATCTGATTTGGTAGAAATGTCAACTCCTGTTTTTGGGCCCCAATTGATGTAACCGGTGATGCAGGGTTGAGTATCGGGTCCTTGCTATCTTTGGTTGGCGAGCATCCAACATCCAGTACTGTATTTGATGCATCTACTTCTCATTCTTCAACTCCATCAGCTTCATCTCCACCTTCACCAACACCAGCAACTGTAACATCACTTCCATCTTCATCCACTCTTCCACCAACAGTTGCTACATACCTTCATCGGCCGCATTTGACTATGAAGAAGGTGTTCCTCTTCCATAGTCCCCAGTTCATGGGATTTTGGGGCAAAATTATGTTGCCCCTTCTTAAGATCCACAAAGGAGGAGGAACGTTACTCTTTTGTTCTCTACCGGATGCAACTTGCTATCCCGGCTAGTGGAGATTGCTAATTATCTGAAGCACTTGGCTTCATAAAAAGAATGGGAAAAGATTCAGGCACTCTCGGGAGAGTGCTTGTTGAACAATGCCATGCATAACGTCACAACAGTACGTTCTTTTCTTCCTTCATTACTTCTTCTACTTTTGTATGAATGTATTCTAAGTTTTACTTCTTCTTGTTTTGTAGGCCAACTTTCTTTCTTCTGAGAGCCTTCAAAGGTTGATTCGTGAAAAGGAAGAACTTATTTCTTTACGGAATTAGCTTTTGGTGGAACGAGACCAAACTGTTCTCCGCCTCTCGAAACTGGAAATCAAAGCTCCTGAGGCCGTTATTTTGGAGGCTCGTTTGCAACAAAGCGAGCAAGAGGTGGTAACCCTTAGCCAAGAAATTAGTCCGTTAATGGTTAGATTTGATGAAGCTAAGGCCAAATGGGCCGAAATTTAGGACGTCGTTCTTGCTGCAACCAAGCGCGAGGCTGCTACTGCCAAAAAAATAACTAACTTAAAAGCAGCCTTGAACTCCAAACTCGAAGAGCTTGCTGTTATGGGAGCGAAACACGCCCAGCTAGAAGAGAAGTACAAGAAAACTATCAAGCATAATAGGCTCTTTAGTTCAACTGCCTGCGACTTTGACGTCAGTCTCAAATCTGCTAGGTCCGCCCGGGAAAGCCTTTCTGTCGAGGTTACCTAACTCAAAGAAGAACTTAAGCGCTGAGAGACTTCCCTCATTGTTGAAAAAACTTATGCCATGTACAGCATGAGAAGAAAAACCTTGGAGGGGGCCAAAGCTGGTATCATCGACTTTGATGCCGAAATTCCTAAGGCCCGAGAGCTTGAGTTAGCTGCTAAACATGGACTCACGGCATAGTCTGATGCTCCAGGTTCTTCTGGTTCTTCTTTATAGTTTTTGAAAACTGAAGAGGGATCGGAATGTGACGATGTTGAAGACCAAACTGGGGAAAACGTCTAGCCATTGGTGGACCCACCTATTTCTCCCAGGAATGNAAGAGGGATCGAAAGGTGACGATGCTGAAGATCAAACTGTGAAAAACGTCAAGCCATCGGTGGACCCACCTACTTCTCTCGGGAATGCGGACACTTCTCTTCCTACTGGTTCCGGAGGCGTTGTAGTTTAGCTTTTCTTTTCTTTTTCCCATTTTGAACTTTTACCATTTTGGCACGTTCTTGTAAATAAAGACATATTTTTGCTCAAGTATCGTTTGAGTCTTACTTTTGTTTGAATATATATGCAAGTCTTTAATCTTTGTATTTGCTCAAGAGTTCAACGCACATTTGCCTGTTCGTGCTTTACTATGTGTAGTCTCGAATGTGTTTTCCTCGAAGCACTTTGGTTCCAAGCATTATCCCTTTTACGTGAGGGTTTCTATAAGTATTTGCACAAGTTTACTTTTTACGCCTTTTTATATGTGGCTTCATGTGTATTTATCCCCAAAGGCATTTTTTATTCTGGGCGTAGATTCTTCCGGAACCAGTCCTTTAACGTGAGGGTTTTATAAGTATTTGCGCAAGTTTACTTTTTACGTCCTTTTTATATGTGTCTTCGGGTGTATTTTTCCCCGAATGCATTTTTGATTCCGGGCATAGATTCTTCTGGAACCAACCCTTTAACGTGACAGTTTTTATAAGAGAGGGCCCTCTTATATTTACGGTGCTCTTGAAGAGGACGTCTTATGTTTATTACGGCACTAACATTTGAAGTACTTGTTTAACTTTCAAATGACAAATTTTATTCATCGTTCAGACAAGAAACACGATAAAAACAAAAGGATTTCATTTTATACCTTCAATTTTCAAAAAACTACATAAGCATTTGCTATGCTGAAAAGAAATTGCCATTACTTGTGGCTATCTTGTACAACTTCTTTCTATGGGGCTGGCTGCATAGTCCTCGGTCCTGATGATGCATTTAGTTTCCGAATTTTTGTTCCCCGATTAATGTGGTAGTCATTGTTGTCGTATACTCATATCATTCCCTCCCAGTGTTCGAATGCGAAAAGTGCGAATTGGAACACTGGAAGTCTTGTATCTTTGAAGATTATACCAATGACTTGTTAGATAATCCTCAACTTCGTAACACAACTTTACTTCCCCTCAAGAATTTATGCTATCGAGCGAATGCATATATAACAACCCTCTAGTAGTTTGTGCTCGTGAACGGTGGGGTAACCTTTGTTCGGTAGCAAGCTTAACTTCCCAGTGGGAATTTGCTATCGAACCAAAGATTAGTTAAACGTCCCGAGGGTAAGCTTGCTTGTTTGCCTTGCTATCAAAGGTCTTATTGCTGCTGTCTTCATAGTATGCTCTCTGTTGCTGCCTCATTAAAAACCTTTCCAGAAAAACTCAATTGGAACAAAAACTGAACGAAGGGAAAAAAGTGCAGCATATACTTTCCGCTTGAATAATGTTCATAAGCAATATCTTTTGAGGTGTGCCACGTTTCATTTGCTAGGAAACTTGTCTCCATTCTGTTTCTCCAACTCATATGATCCTTTCTGAGTGATTACTGAAATCCGGTAGGGACCTTCCCATGTTGGACCTAGCTTCCCCGTGTTGAGCTCCTGGGTATTTTGGGTTACTTTCCTCAGAACCAAGTCTCCTACTTTGAAATAACGGAAATTGGCTCTTCGCTTATAATATCACTCCATTCTATGCCTTTGAGCTACCATTTTTACATGTGCCAAGTCCCTGCATTCCTCGAGCAGTTCCAAATTGATAAACATCGCTTCATTGTTCGATTATTCATCTGACCGAAAATATCTCAAAATGGGTTCACTTACTTCCACCAGGATTAGGGCTTCAGTACCGTACACAAGGGGAAAAGGAGTTTCTCATGTACTCGATTTGGCCATTGTTCGGTAGGCCCATATAACTCCGGACAATTATTTGGGCCATTTGCCTTTTGCCGCTTCCAACCTTTTCTTGAGGTTTTGAATAATCACTTTGTTTGTTAACTTCGTTTGATAGTTTACGCTCGGATGATAAGGGGAAGATGTAATCCTCTTTATCTTCAAATCTTCGAGGAACTTTGTAACTTTTGCACCGATAAACTATGGCCCATTGTCGCATGTTTTTTCTTTTGGTATTCCGAATCTGCAAATTATATTTTCCTATAGGAAATCGACCACTTCGCATTCTCCGATCTTCTGATAAGGTTCTGCCTCCACCCATTTAGAAAAGTAGTCAGTCAAAATTAAAAAAAATCTTACCTTTCCGGGAGCTGGTGGCAGCGGTCCGACGATGTCCATCCCTCATTTCATGAACGGCCATAGGGACAGAACTGAATGTAAGGGTTATGCTGGTTAGTATACTAGTGGTGCGTAGCATTGGCACTTATCATATTTTCGTACGAATTCTTTGGCATCTTGTTCCATGCGAGGCCAGTAATATCCTCCCCGTACCAACTTCAGCACCAAAGAATCTGCGCCCGAGTGATTGCCGCGGATCCCTTCATGGACTTCTCTCATGACATAATTTTCTTCTGACGCTCCTAAGCATCAGACCAGCGAGCCTTGAAAATATTTTCTATATAATTGGCCTATCTTAAAGCTATAACGTGCAGCTTTGACGCGTAACGCCCGTGATGTTTTGGGGTCTTCGGGCAACTTCCCATGCTTGAGATAGTTGATTATTTCATTTCTCTAGTCCTAGACCAGACTAGTTGAATTTACCTGATAATAACTATCTGTATCCAGGACTGAGCTCATCAGTTGTACTACCGTCCTGGATTCCAATTCTTTTACTTTCATCGATGATCCTAAGTTTGCTAATGCATTCGCTTCCGCGTTATCCTTCCTCGGGATGTGATTCATTGACCACTCCCAGAATTGCTCCAAAAGAGCATGGACCTTTACCACATATTGTTGCATATGTTTTTCTTTGGTATCAAAGATCTCGTAGACCTGATTTACCACCAGCTACTCTGCTTCATTGTTAGTTAAAAGGATCGTTCTGATGGCCTGTCTTAGGGTTTCCCCCGAAGGCATGATTAAGACTATTCCGAGTACAGACCCCTTTATGTTGGAAGTTCCGTCCATAAATAAGGTCCAGATCCCCGATGTTGATTCTGACACCATTACTGCCTCTTTGGTTGCCAGAGGCAGTAGTCCCGAACTAAATTCGGCCACGAAGTCAGCCAAGACTTGCGACTTAATTGCAGTCCTTGGTTTATATTCGATGTCGAACTCACTCATTTCGACGACCCATTTAGCCAATCTGCCCGAGAGCTCGGATTTATGAAAGATGTTCCGCAAAGGAAAAGTAGTCACCACAGCTATCGGGTGATATTGGAAGTAGGGCCTCAGCATCCGAGCGACGACTATGAGAGCTAAGGCCGGTTTTTCCAAATGTGGTAGCGAGTTTCTGCTCCCGTTAAAATTTTATTAACGTAATAAATGGAAAATTGCGTACCTTCGTCCTCCCAAACTAAAACCGCACTTACCGCAACTTTTGAAACCGCAAGGTAGACTAGCAATGTTTCACTTTCTTTTAGTTTTGAGAGCAATGGAGGGCTCAATAAGTTCTTCTTCAGATCTCTCAGATCCTGTTAGCACTCTGGTGTCCATTCAAAATTATTCTTCTTTTTGGACAGTGTGAATAAGCGATGATATTTTTTCGATGACCGGGAAATGAACCTGCTCAAAGCTGCTAATCTTCCTGTGAGCTTTTGGACTTTCTTTACGTTCGACAATTGATTTGGGATATCCTCTATGGCCTTAATTTTGTTGGAGTTTACCTCAATTCCCCTTTGTGAGATCATAAATCCTAGAAACTTGCAAGAACTGACCCCGAATGCATACTTCTCGGGATTAAGTTTCATATTATGCTTCCTCAAGATGTCGAACGTTTCTAGCAAATGCTTAAGATGGTCGCCTGCATTCAAAGACTTAACGAGAATATCGTCTATATAAACTTCCATAGTATTTCCTATTTGCTTTTCGAATATCTTATTTACGAGCCATTGATAAGTACCTCCGGTGCTTTTCAACTGGAAGGGCATTACATTGTAACAATATGTACCGAAATTCGTTATAAACAAAGTTTTTTTCCTGATATTTTGGGTTCATATTGATTTGGTTGTACCTGGAATAATCATCGAGGAAACTCATCAACTCGTGCCCGGTCATGACATCAATCATGTGATCGATATTTGGCACTGGGAACGAGTATTTCGGCCACCCCTTATTAAGGTCTTTATAGTCTACACACATGTAAAATTTATTATTCTTCTTAGGAACTAATACTACATTGGATAGCCAGTCCGGATATCTTACCTCTCATACCGAATCGATTTTAAGCAAGCAGGTTACCTCTTCTTTGACGAATTTATTCCTGGCCTCAGTAATAGGGCGTTTCTTCTATTTTACCGGAGGTATGTTGGGATCCAAACTCATCTTGTGCACGACTATTTCCGTCGAGATACCTGTCATATCCTCGTGCGACCATGCAAAACAATCAGCATTAAATTTAAGGAATTCAATAAAACCAGACCTAAGCTCCAAGCGCAATCCTTCCCTAAATGGAACTTTCTTTCTAGGAATTCCTCAAACAATGCAACTTGCTCCAGTTCCTTCGCCATGGACTTCGTTGCGTCCGTTTCTTCTAGAACTTGGAGATATCTCGGCACCTGATATTGTTTTGGCGACTCTGCTTCCGGGCTATATCCTTCTAGCTCGGGAGTAGGTGTCGGTTCCTATAATTGCTATGTCGTGTGTTCCTTCCCTTTGCCACTAGAAATTGAGATTGCATTCATTTCCTTAGGTGCCGGTTGATCACCTCTTATCTGCTTAATTCCTTCGGGCATTGGAAACTTCAGCAACTGGTGATATGTTGAGGGTACAACTTTCATCTCGTATAACCATGGCCTTTCCAAGATGGTGTTGTATCCCATGTCACCATCTACTACTCCGAAGAGAGTTGTTTTCATTACTCTTTCAGCATTTGTGAGTAGCAAAATCTCTCCCCCGATCATTATGCTCGCAAGGTTGAATCCAGCGAGGAGCTTTGTTGCTGGAATAATGCTTCCGGTGAGTTTAGCTTGCTCTAAAAATCTCCATTGTATGATATTAGCCGAACTTCCTGGATCCACTAGAACACGTTTAATCTTAAAATCTAACACATTTGAAGAAATTACCAGTGCATCATTGTGTGGTAACAATAATCCGTCTGCGTCCTCCTCCGTGAAAGTGATATCGTCTTCCCAGAGTCTTTTACTATGAGTTGTTGATACTTTCGTCTTCTTTACTGCCGAAAAGGTGACCCCGTTAATCTTATTCCCTTCGAAGATCATATTGATCGTTTGGCGTGGGGATTCTTCCCCTGCTTTCGAAGGTTTCGCGTTGTCTCTGTTATGACCATAATTGTTCTTAGCTTGGTCACTCAAGAATTATCTGAGGTGACCATCCTTCAATAGTGTAGCCACTTCTTCCCGGAGGCACCGACAGTCCCCTGTCCGGTGACCGTTCGTCCCATGGTACTCGCACCATAAGTTGGGATCTATGTGGATGGAATCAGATCTCATAGGTCTCGGGAATCATGCCTATTTAATATTTCTCATGGCTGACACCAACTCCACTATACTGACGTTGAAGTTATATTCCGATAACTTAGGGTAAGAAGGATCCCGAGACCCCGACGTCTATTTATCCTGGAGTGATCTATTGTTTCGGCCACAATCGGTCCCTCTGTCAATGATGAACTTGTTTGCTGCCCGAAAGTTTCTGCCACATCATTCGGTCCGCTCGTAGGGCAAAAACTGCCCCCTCGAAGTCCGTCTGTCCGCATTGTAGTCATCCTTTGATTTTTCTTTGCTCTTCTCCCGTCCTTTGGCCGATGATGTGAAACTGACCTGGTCATCTTCGATCCTTATCTTTGACTCGTACCGGTTGTGGACATCTACCCAAGTTGTTGCTTGGAACCCAAGCAGGCTCTCCTTCAGCTTACGGGAAACATCTGAGCTTCTCGGATTCAATCCTTTGGTGAATGCTTCAGCTGCCCACTCAGCCGGGAGCAACATTCTTTCTTTTTGGAATTGGGTAACGAACTCTAATAGTAATTCGAATTCTCTTTGTGCGATCCTGAATATGTCGGCCTTCCGGGATTGTACTTTTCTGGCACCGGTATGAGCCTTGATGAAAGAATCCGTAAGTATCTCAAAGGAGTCTATGGAATGCTAGGGTAACAAAGAAACCATGTTAAGGCTCCCCTCGTGAGAGTTTCTCCAAATTTCTTTAGCAACACAGATTCAATTTCGTGAGGAGCAAGATCATTTCCTTTTATCGCCATTGTGTAGGTGGTAATATGCTCTTGTGGGTATGAAGTCCTGTCATACTTTGACACTTCAGGCATTTTAAACCGCTTCGGGATTAGTTCTGGTGCTGCGCTCGGCTTGTACAATAATTGAGTATACTTATTCGAGTCTGGGCCTTTCAATATTGATGTCACTCCCGGGATTTGGTCCATGCGGGCGTTTACTTCCCTCAAAAATCATAAATTTTAATGGGTCGTTCTCGTTGTTGAGACCGGATCTGCTCCCCCCAGCCCCGTCGGAGCCAACTTCACCCCTGAGAGTGTTGTTGTCGACTCTCTGCGTTGTTTGGTTTGCGGGAACATCGGAAGGAATCAGATCTCGTCTGTTTGGATTATTCGAAGCCCTCGATAGCGCCTGCTTCAGTTCTGTCATAACTTGATCCTGCCGCCTGAGATGGCCTGGAATGATTGCATGCTGCTCTGGACCCTCACCGCATCCACGACATGCTCCTCATCAGCATCATCGGGAGTTGTCTCTCGAACCTGTCGAGGGTTCTGCCTGTCATGCACTGGCGTGGCGTCATTTTTCTCATTGCGGCTGTCACTGATTCAATCCTGGAAATGAGGTTGATCCCCTCGAATTTCAGGGTTGTGTGTGTTATTAGCAGTGTTATCTGCCATTTTTATGATTTTTTCTAAGACAAAATAATCAATTCGCGTTAGTAAAAAAGGCAATGATCAATTTAATTGCACGGCTGTCTAGGCCCCACGGTAGGCGCCAAACTGTTTGTCCGTAAAACGGTACAGTTGAATTTATACGTGGTTTCTAGACAAGTGAACTAATTTGATCCTAAAATAATGCGATAATTGAAGAAATGTACAATACTTAGCCTTGAAATATAGATGAAGTTTCGGGAACAGAATTTTCGGGCACAACAATAATGAGATCAAAAAGCAAGAAAGTAATATGGTATTAAGCTTTGTGTAGAATGTAATATAAGTTTAGCGAGAAAATTCGTGTCCTTTACAATGAAATGTGCTCACTATTTATAGCTATGTCTAGGGAAGGAGGTCATATGATCGTGTCCTTCTTTAATGTCAATTATTAGGGTCATTGATGAAGACGTAACTGTGAACATAAATGTCATATTCTCTGTAACGGACCGTCGCTCTTAATGCTCCAGAATATTCCCTATTAAATGCTACCGGGCGCAGAGCATTTAACACACCTTTATGAACGTTATCCTTTCCGGTGACAAGCGGAATGGCTGCGTTCGGTCTTCGGCCATCCCCGTCTTGGGTTCCATGTGTCCTCCCTTTAGACGACCACATGTCATATCATATTCAAATTGTTTACCCGTAAAACGGTACAATTGAAGTTATACGCGATTTCTAGATAAGCGAAATAATTTGATCCTCAAATAATGCAATAATTGAAGAAATGTATAATACTTAGCCTTGAAATATAGATGAAACGGCATAAACGACAGTTCCGAGAACAGAATTTCCGAGCACATCAATGATGAGATCAAAAAACAAGAAAGTAAGATTGTATTAAGCTTTGTGTAGAATGTAATATAAGTTTAGCCAGAAAATTCGTGTCCTTTACAATGATAATTGTGCTCACTATTTATAATTATGTCTAAGGAAGGAGGTCATAGGACCGTGTCCTCCTTTAATGTCAATTACGAGGGTCATTGATGAAGACATAACGGTGAACATAAATGCCAAATCCTCTTTAATGGACCGTCGCTCTTAATGCTCCAGAATATTCCCTATTAAATGCTACCGGGTGCAGAATATTTAACACACCTTTATGAACGTTATCATTTACGCTGACAAGCGGAATGATTGCGTTCGGTCTTCGGTCATCTCCGTTTTAAGTTCCACGTGTCCTCCCTTTAGATGACCACATGTCATATCATATTTCACGTATAATTGTTGATGCTATTCGAAATAATTTTTAAAGATAATATAGGAAAGAAATATTGTAGTATATTCAATTTATAATTTTGTTTGCATAGAATTAACAAGAACTGTATACGTTAGCTGTGTAAAGTGTGGTAGTGCGTATATGCATGTGTCACTGTCAATGGCCAATAATTTGATTACCAAAGATTAGGCTATAGCGGTGGGCACTCATTGTGTACAAAGTCAAATTTTACATGTGAGGAGTTAAACATGGTTTTGAGTAAATTTTAAAAATTCAATGGCCTATTTACTATGCTACCTAAATTAGTGAAAACCTACTGAAAGTTGTTGGTTCCAACCAAAATTGTAAAAACAAAAATGAAAAACAGAGACTAAAAACATCTCGTTTCCATCACGCGCAGCGTGGTTACACTAAATTATAGTATTTTCGTAATTAGGTACTAAGGTAATGATACATATTAATAAATTATAATTTAGTGATAAACGTATTTATAAAAACATGTATTATATATTTTGTTGAAATAATCTTGACGTACGCGCGTTGCACGTAATCTTCGTATTAATGAAAACAAAATTTAAAAAATAACATAAATATTATTCAAAAAATATATTTGCGTTATAACATAAAAATTAATAATACAAATTCCAAAAAGATAAATATTAATCATATAAGGGAGTTAGATCTACTCTAGCGGTTCTTTCTTAGGTTTATTTTCTTACTTGCTTCATTGTACAAAAAAGTCGTAGGAGTAGCGTTGATTGTTATGTAAAATATTCGTTTAACTTTATCGGAGCACTTATGTACGTGCATTGCATGTATATTTCGTGTTACTTATTACAAGATTTGTGTTAGATGGTTTACCAAAATTATAAATTCTTTACACACATTTTACTCATTTTATCGGGACTTCTAAACTATAGTCTTATTCAATTCATACCTAAGTAATTATATAGGTATCTAAACTCGATTATTATTAATATTTTTTAATTAATTTTTAGCCCGATCGTTGTCTTATTTTACCTATAATTTCTTTCTAAGATACTTTTACTTGTGACAAATTACATATATGCGTTATTTTCTCTATTTTTATTTCTTTGTATAAAATATTGATTAAGCTTTTAACTGTTTAAAATAATTTTACATTTAAAAAGATTGTCATCTGAATCTCCTAATATTTAGACAATAAATGTCACGACCCAAAAATTCCACCACAGGCGTCGTGATGGCACCTAGTCTCTAAGACTAGGTAAGCCGATTTCAATTATATTTTTTTGGAGCCATTTTTTTTAATTAAATAAGTAACCAAAACTAACAGCGAAACAAATATGAATATACAACCTCCCAAGACTGGTAGTACT
>AWOL01S0090210.1:1972-41147 GCA_000715115.1 Nicotiana otophora | reverse complement strand
CTCAATTACCCACTCAATACCTCTCGGTCAGAGAGTGGTTTTGCTCAATTTGGCTTTCTCAAGACGAAATGGGTATCACACAAAACAATTGATAAAAGCTTAAATCAGGTTATTACTATCTCTAGGTTTAACCCTTTAATTGGGTTAATCAATCTCTCGATTGACCCAATTCCTTGTTAGGTAAGTTTTCCTAGACTAAGTCTCTCTTTCTCAAGTAAAGACTAAGTCAAATAGGCATGAACTAATGTTTGCAACCATTAATTCCACAAATTAGAGCATGAATTAGGCTAAATAACAAACACCCAATCATAAACAAGCACTAATTTAATTACCCATAAGGTTAACACACTAAGGTTGGGTCACAACCCTAGTAAAAATCTAGCTACTCATGCTTGGATTTGAAGAAGAAGAAGAAGAAGAAGAAGAAGAAGAAGAAAGACTAATTAAACTCATAATGTAAGCTTAAAATAATAAAATCTATTGTAAAATACACCAAAATTTAGTGAACTTTCAAAAGAGGCAAAGAAAAATGGTTATAGTAATTGTTGATGTCAAAAACTTAACCTAATTTTGTGAAACTCTTCTATTTATATAAGTTTGAAAATCTCGGACAAAGATACCCCTCGAGAGGTTCTGCGGCCGCACAATTCCATGTGCGGTCCGAAGACTTCTTCATCTGACCGGAGTGGGGATTCTTCTGCGGCATAATTCTAAATTGCGGCTGCGAGGCAACATTTTTGCGGTATGCAGATTATGTCTGCGGTCGCAAACCAGTCTTCTGCAGTCCGCACATTTATGTCTGCTACCGCACAATTATTGTACGGTCTGCAATCCACAGGGACTCGGGACTTGGAAATTTGCGCACTCTCTGAACTTGAGTCCTAGCCCAGCTCTTGCGGCCGCACAATTCATGTGTGATTCGCAATTTGCACAAATATCTACTGAATTTTGCTTCTTTGTTTGCGGGCGCATGTGGAATTGTGCGGTCCGCAAATGTTTCTGCGGACCACACATTGTATGCTTTTGTGCCATTTTTGTTGCCTTGTGCTTGGACTACTCCTCTTTGAGCCAGATTTTATTTCCGGGGTCCAACTTCCAATATTTCTGCAATTTTGCACATTTCATTAGTTTTAGGAACGCAATTCAATGCTTTTAGACTAAAACAAAAGCTAAAAGACGCTAATAAGTAGTCAAAGTCTCCACTTATCAACTCCCCCAAACTTAAATCTTTTCTTGTCCTCAAGCAAACAATTTAGTTCCCACCTCCACAAGTTAAGGGTCATTTCAGCAAGTCAAAGGTGAGACATTTACACATCAGTTAAGACCAACAATTACCCACACTACTTATGTATTATCAACAAGGCGACAAGTTAAAACATATATGCACACATAGTTCTAATGTGACACTTGAGCATCAAGAATTGACTTTACTCATCAAGGATACTCGTTCTCTCATGTAGGTCATTGTGGATCCCAAACTCTTCCTCCTCTACTCTCTGTTTTCCTAGCTCACTTAAGAATTTTAGAACTCAATCAAAAGATTTATGAAAGGTTCACTCATCTCTCTCAAGATAATGTCGCAAGTACGGCTTCAAGTATCATATGCTTGCCCTTCATATAGATCGCCACTAATGTAAGTTCACTCGGCTCGAGATCAAATAGAACTTCTTTCGGGATGTAATGAATGCTTTTGGATTAGGGTATGATACAATATGGTTGTGTGGTTACACCTTCCTTAAGCACTCCATCATTCATTTCTTGGCTCGCACTTTGCCAATTCATTGAGCCACTTTCTTTTCCTTGGGGGACTAGAAAGACTTAACATCACTCTTTCTTGGTCATTACATTCATATTTCTCCATGTTTGGAATCATTGCCTTTCTTTGAATCCCTTCAACACTTCTACTTATTCGTTTTTTTGCATTTTTCTTTTTGTTATTTTCTTTTCTTCTCATCATTTATTTTTCTCTTTTTGTGCCTTGATACCCTTTTTCAATTTCCTCATCTCTCCCCCAAACTTACGTTTTTAGCCATTTGTTTCACATGAGTGTTAAGGAAAGCTCGGGTGCCAAGAGAGGGTCATAATAGAACGGGAAGGCTTGTAACATGGTTTTTAAATGAGAAAGGCTAAAGGCTCAAAGAGTTTTACTAGGGATGACATCATTGGTAGGCAATAAAAAACTCAAACGGGCGAAGGAAAGTCTACAATCACTTCTCAAGCCAAGCAAAACTTAGGATTTCGCCTTGAAACACATTCGAGGCAAGTTCTAGACCTTTCACACGGGTACTTGGACTAGCAACAAAGCATCTCACCCCTCACACAACTGGATTGTTAAAGAGGATAGAGTCGAGGGCCCACAATGACCACATTCAAGATTGAAAATCATTATGGTTCGATTAAACCACTCGATGGTTGCCTAAGTCAATACATGAGTCACAAAGTCACTAACTTGAGTTATTTCTTCCAAAAACCTTGTTTCTAACTATACGCACGTAGTTAACTGTGTTGATACCAAATGAAGTATGTTTGACTCTTCGAGCACGACTTAATTAGGTCTTTTTATTCATTACTACTACTATTATTACCTAATACCAAAAACAGGCTCAGTCCCTTAAGAAGGTTGTCACGCCATCCATCGTTGGGAAGAGTCACTCGGTTTACACAAAAACTACCTTTAGAAAGAACCATGGCATTAAGAAAACTAAAGGCTTATTATCTACTAAAACATAAAAAAAGCTACTAAATTAAACACTAACTAATAAGAAAACAGACATAAAGAAGCTACAAAGTAAAAACTATCGAAAGCATAATGAATATACATAATGAGGGAGAAAGAGAAGATATATACATAATGAGAGACAAAGAGAAAATAATATCAAGTTATTACAAGCCATATGTCTTAGAATCATCAAATAAAATCAAATAAACTCCACCCCCACCCCATCCCGCCCCCGGAATAAAAATAAGCATTGTCCCTAATGCATAACAAAATAAGAGTAAAGGAAGGGAAAGAGTGAAGAAGACTCCATATAGCTCCTTGGACATCTCTGTGTCCACAGCAACGTCACCGCCCTCAGTCTTATCCAGTTGGATCTCATCATCCTTAACTCTGGAGTGACTGGGTTAGTGAACATCTGATGCACTGCCTCGGCAGTGTCGACGACAAGGTCTGGCTCCTCAGACTGGCCATCGGTGTTGTTGGTGCTGTATGAACTGGTCCTGGATGGTGTGGGTCAATCAACATGTCAAATGAAATATCTCTGGTTGTATCAAGCTTGGTAACATGTCTCCGGAGCTTGTTCACTGACTTATTGGAGGCTTGGGAGTTTCTCATCTTATTTACTTCTTTTACTAGCTCTTCGATCACTGACCCATGTTGTACTAATGTAGCCATGATGGTGTTCTGGTCTTCCAGGAGCTTCTTCAATATTGCTTCCACTGATGGGGGCATCTGAGGTGCCGGAATAGAAGACTATGCTGCAACAGTACTGGATAAGTCAGACAGCTTTGCAGTGGCTGTCTGCATCTAGTTGTTGAGGCTCGCCAATGTCTGGGAGACTCGCAGTGCAGAAAGTGGAGCAATAGGCATGGGCACTGACTTCAAAGCTGAGGTGGAACCTGTGACAGGAGCTGCAGTAGGAACTGAAGATGGTGGTGGAGGCATAGCTGCAGCACTAGATGAAGGCTCGGCTGAAGTGGATGGAATATCAATTGCCTCTGCAACTACCACCGATGGCTCATCAGACTGGCCTATGGTGATAAACTGTTGACCTTTTTTCTTAGGGTTGTGTGCATCCATTAGTGAGTACCATGATAAAGGCTTCTTCGCCCGCACCTTTGTATTAAAGTCCCCCGGCTCTACCCTCGCATCCGTGAGATACTCTTTAATAGTGTTGGGATATGGGTAGGATGTGTCAGTTTGCCGAGCGATCACAGAGATGTTAGCCGATATCACGGCACCTACATTGATAGGGTACCCGGTCATGATGGACGTAACCAAAATTGCCCGAGGGATCAGGAGATAGGTCTCATTATGGCATGGGTCCAGCCTGCTGCATACAAAGGTCTGCTACCCCTTTGCTTCAAAACTTAGAGTACTCTTGTGAATAGAAACCCCTGTTGTGATCCATGGTGGTGGTGATCCAGGAGCTGCTAGAATCTCTGCCACCCAAGGACGAGCTGCATCCCCAAGTGCACACTTCTCTAAGTACTCTATGGTCTCGACATCATCAAATCCCAGGTATGTGTTCAACATGTGCTAATCAAATCGCACCTTGAGGTTTCTGACTTTCGTCACATCCTGGACAAGGTACTCATTAGCATCCACTACGCTCTAGGTAAACCACATCCACCCTTTTCGTTCTCTAAACTATCAACACTGTCGGGTTATACCTCTCAAGATCTTTTAACTAAAACAGTCGCTCAAGAGTGAGCGACCTCACTGGCCACCATTCATGGAAGCTGGTGAAGGCGGCCAAACCAACAAAACGGTCCTCCCATACCTTTTTATTCTTCGACCTTTCGAGGCCGGTAACAGTAGCATCTCTCCCTCTACCATCCTCAGGGATGTCCTAAACTAATGTCTCTGGTGCCTCAGGGGTAGGTGTAGTAGATGGCTCAGAAGCCTGACTAGCACTTTCCGAGCCATCGAAAGTGCTATGAGATATGGATGACTCGTCCTTGAACTGATACCTCCCTGACGGCCTTGACTGGACAGTCGTTTGCTCATGTATAGAGGTTGAGTTACCCTCTGATGCTTCCCTAGATAGGGCATAAGAACTGGTCTCTGAAAGGTTTGCATCTCTCCCTCTATCGGCTACTGTTTTCTTTCTGATTTCATGTTGTTGGGCACTAGGTAAGGGTCTTTTCCCTCGTCCCCGATAAGGGTCACCCCTTCCTTTCGAAGTGTCGCCTCTGCCTCTAGATCGGACCATTTTCTGTACCAAGCAAAGGCGATTGTTAAATGCAGTTTAAGTTCAAACATGCAATAAGATATGTAAGGACACAACAAAAGACGCAATGAGGAAACACAGTTGAAACTGCGGTTCACACATTTTTCGTTACGACCGCAGATTGGCGCAGAATTCTCTCTTGCGGCTGCAGATAAGGATTTCGGTCCGCACATTGTCTATTACGGCCGCAAAGCAAAAATCAAAATTATGCCAACTCTCTGATCACAGAGAATTGGCTGATGTGCAGCCGCAACATGTTTTTTGTGGACCGCACATTTGGTTTAGCGACCGCACATTGTATGTCTGTTATGCAGCCGCAATGGAAATTCTGCGGTCCGCACAATTTTCCTTGCAGCCGCAGACTCATGCTTGACTAAAGGTTCCCTAGACCCAACTTTTGCGTACGAATAGGCAGTATTTTTTACTAGGGCTTGTAATTTTTTTTATTTTTTTGTTTGCACAAATTTTGATATGGTAACAACATCAAAGCAAGAAAATACATTTGCCCAGTCCTCAATTAGCAAGTACTAGTTGACTCACTACAGATTTACCCCTACAAGTATGTACAATTAAGCCCAACAGACAAATGGCCTAAAATTTAACTAAAAAACTAAAAATGAAAAGAAAAAGATTAACAAGATTGTAAAACATACCAAATGAGTGAGTGTGAAGAAATGAGTGATCAACAATTTCTAGACGTGTGGGCAGATAATTTAACAAGAGATTTCAAATTAGTACCAGTTGTGTTCTCGGAGAGGGAAAAGGGGAACAGTGGTCCTAGCCTCTATTTATACTTATCGATTGCCCAAGGGAAGGAGAAGTGAGTGCAGCCGCAGAATTCCGATTGCGGTCCGCACTCTGTTACCTGGGACTTAGGTGCCATTTTGTTCTGCGGTCCGTAGTATTTTGTGTGTGGCCCCAGATTCCTTGTTGTGAACCGCTAATTTGTTCTTGCGACCGCATATCGACCCTTTTACTGATGGACCAACTTCAGAGAGTTGGCATTTTTCACATTGCACTTATACATTCTGCAAGATAATTGTACGGCCACAGAGCACTTTTGCTGCAACAACTGCAAATGTGCGGTCCGCACAATTTTGCACACTTAGCCAGATTTCTGTCCACCATTCCTGTAAGGCACACTCATTCCTGAAGCACACTTTAAATCAAGTTATCATAAAAATGACTCCTAACTACAAAAGAAACAAAGAAAAGAAGAAAAAAATACATGGGTTGCTCCCAAGAAGTGCTTGATTTAACGTCACGGCATGACGCAGAATACCATCAGTTGAAATGAATCACCGCCATGATATGGCCATCTCCAACCTTTCCCAGATAGTGCTTCACCCGGTGACCATTGACTTGGAATACCTCATCCTTTTTGTTCTTCAAGTCCAATGCACCAAAAGGCGTCACACCCACAATTTCAAAAGGACCACTCCATTTAGACTTTAGCTTTCCAGGAAACATCCTCAACCTCGAGTTGAACAACAATACGAGATCGCCCACCTTAAACTCTTTGTTCCAAATATATTTGTCATGAAGATATTTTATCTTTTCTTTGTATAAGGACGAACTTTCATAAGCATGATACCGGAACTCATCCAATTCATTCAAATGTGCAAGCCTCAAGTTAACGGCTACATCCCAATCAAGATTCAACTTCTTTAGAGCTCACATGGCTTTGTGCTCAAGTTCCACCGGGAGATGACAAGCTTTTTCGAACACCAACCGGTATGGCGACATTTCGATAGATATTTTGTAACCCATCCGATAAGCCCATAATGCAACATCAAGCTTCTTGGACCAATCCGTCTGATTAGCATTCACTGTTTTGGACAAAATACTCTTTATCTCCCGGTTGGAGACTTCCACTTGACCGTTTGCTTGTGGATGATAGGGAGTCATGACTTTATGAGTAACACCATACTTGCCAAGTAAAGTGTCGAAAGCCTTGTTGAAAAAATGTGACCCCCCCCTCCCTAATCGCTTATGATAGCCCGCGGAGTGCCAAACCTTGTGAAAATATTCTTCTTCAATAATGCCACCACACTTCTCGCCTCATTGTTAGGTAGAGCAATGGCCTCAACCCATGTAGACACATAATCAACCGCGACCAAGATGTAAGTGTTTCCACAAGAACTCACAAAAGGACCCATGAATACAATAACCCACATATCAAAGATATTAATCTCCAAAATGGTGGTGAGGGGCATTTTATTTTACTTCGAGATTTCACCGGCCCGTTGATATTCATCACATATTTTCACTAAATCATTTGCATCCTTGTAAAGAGTGGGACAATAGAAACCGCAATTTAGTACTTTGGCCGCCGTTCTTGCTCTACCATGGTGACCGCCATATGGTGAAGAATGATAAGCCCCAAGAATTTCACTTTGCTCTCATTCCGGTACACATCTTTTAATCACCCCATCTATGCAAATCCGAAAAAGGTATGGTTTATCCCAATAATAATCTTGACAATCCTGTTTGAGCTTCTTCCTTTGGTTTGAAGAGAATTCATCCGGGATGATTCCACACACAAGGAAATTTTCTAGATCTGCGAACCATGGCACCTCCTTTATTGAAATAGCCAAGAGTTGCTCATCGGGGAAGGGGTCATTGATTTCAAGGCCACTATACGGCCTCCCCTCCTCCTCCAAAACGAGACAAGTGGTCCGCCACTTGATTTTCACTCCCTTTTCTATCTTGGATGTCAATATCAAACTCTTGCTACAAAAGCACCCATCTCATCAACCGAGCTTTCGAATATTTCTTGCTCATAAGATAACGAAGTACCGCATGATCCGTGTGGATAATAACTTTTGCACCCATTAAGTACGGCGGAACTTCTCAATTGCAAACACAATGGCAAAGAGATCTTTCTCTGTAACGGTATAGTTGACTTGGGCACCATTCATGGTCTTACTAGAATAGTAGACCGAATGAAAAATCTTGTTGATGCATTGCCCCAAAACAGCCCCAACCGCTACGTCACTAGCATCACACATGAGTTCAAAAGGGATACGCCAATTAGGAGCGGTGATAATGGGAGTGATTGTCAACTTGAACTTTAACAATTCAAAGGCTCTCATGCAATAATCATTGAAATGAAACTTAGCATCTTTCTCTAGAAGCTTACACAATGGGTTCACCACCTTAGAGAAATCTTTGATGAAACGTCGGTAGAACTCTGCATGGCCTAAGAAACTCCGCACGCCATTCACCGAAGTTGGAGGTGAAAGTTTAGAAATCACCTCAATCTTTGCCTTGTCAACTTCAATTCCAATCTTTGAGATCTTGTGGCCAATCACAATGCCTTCCTCGACCATGAAATGATATTTCTCCAAATTTAGCACCAAATTCGTTTTTTCACATCTTGTTAACACTTTATCTAAATTTGCAAGATAATCATCAAAGGAATCCCCAACCACCGAGAAGTCATCCAAGAAAACTTCAAGGTAGTATTCCACCATGTCCGTGAAGATAGCCATCATATACCTTTGAAAAGTCGCTGGTGCATTACACAACCCAAATGGCATCTGGTTGAAGGCGAAAGTACCATAGAGACATGTAAATATTGTTTTTTCTTGATCCTTCGAAGCAATAAGGATTTGGTTGTAGCTCGAATAGCCATCAAGAAAATAATATAAAGCACGACCGGCCAACCTATCAAGCATTTGGTCTAGGAAGGGATGTAGAAAATAATCCTTCCTTGTGACTTTGTTGAGCTTGCGATAGTCCATACACACTCTCCAACCAATCACCGTTCTTGTAGGAATCAACTCATTCTTATGATTGGTGACCACAGTTATGCCCCCTTCTTTGGGACACATTGAACCGGAGAAGTCCACAAACTATCGGAAATGGGGTAGACAACCCCGGCATCCAACCACTTGATAATCTCCTTTTTGACAACTCATCACATAGCCTCATTTAGTCTTCTTTGATGTTCAATAGATGGTTTGTCATCTTCCTCCAAGTTGATCTTATGCATGCAAAATATGGGGCTTATCCCCCGAATATCCGCCAATGTCCACCCAATAGCCTTCTTCCTCTTATGTAGCACTGCCAATGTAGAATCTACTTGCACGTTAGTCAAACAAGAGGAAAGAATAACCGATACAGTAGATCAAGGGACAAGAAATTCATACCGAAGATGTGGAGCAATGGCTTCAATTCCAAGGTATGAGGCTCTTAAATGGAAGGATTTGTAGGAGGTGTTTTCTTATTTTCAAGATCCAAGGATAGTTTTCGGGGTGCATAATTGTACGACCCCATTCCTTTCAAAGAGTTCACATATTCCATGAAGCCATCCATCTCATCATCATCAAGGTTGAGCAAGACGGCCTCCAACATATCACCAACATTGATTGTGGCACTTGTATCATCAATAATAACATCGGTCACCAAGTCCACAAAAGAACGCACCTCATTGCTATTTGGTTGACGCATGGATTAGCACACATGGAAAACCACTTTTTTATCACCCACTCGGAATGTGAGTTCTCCGGCTTCAACATCACAAAGAGCCTTCCCCGTAGCAAGGAAAGGTCTTCCAAGAATAATCGGCACCTCATAATAAACTTCACAATCTAGGATGACAAAATCCGACGGAAGAATGAATTTATCAACACGAACCAAGACATCTTCAATCACTACCAAAGGTCTTTTCATGGTCTGATCGGCCATTTGCAATCGCATAGAGGTGGATCTTGGTTGCCCAGTTTCCAAGGACTTGAAAACCGAATATAGCATCAAATTGATACTTGCCCTAAGATCACAAAGAACTTTAGCAAACTCCGCGCTTCCAATTGTACAAAGAATTGTGAAAGCACCGGGATCTTCCAATTTAGGAGCCATTGAGTGCACAATTGCACTCACTTGATGAGTGACCTTGATAGTTTCAAAATTCATTGATCGCTTCATTGTCACAAGATCCTTCATAAACTTTGCATAACTCGGCATTTGTTCCAAAGCTTCAATTAATGGCACATTGATTGAGAGACTCTTCATCATTTGAATAAACTTCTTGAATTGGTTTTCACCATTTTGCTTGGCAAGCCTTTGAGGGTGGAGGCTTAGACAATGGTGCCTTAGCCTTTTGCACTACCGGTTCCGGTATGTCAATAATGTGATCCCTAGACGTGTTCACTTCCTCTTGAGTCTCTTCCACATTATCATCAATATCAATCCGAACTTCATCATTTGTTTGCACCACATCGTTCGGGACCTCTTCTTCTTATACCACTTGCTCATCATCCACAAGTTGCCTTTGACTTGAGGTGGGTGCATTCCCACCTCTTCCACTTCTTGTAGCAACGGCCATGGCATGCCCCATGTAGTTCCCACCCTTTGGGTTTACCACTGTGTCACTAGGTAGTGCTCCCTTAGGATGAGAATTGAGAGTTTGAGAGATTTGCCCTATTTGCACTTCTAGATTGCAGATCGATGTGTTCTGTGAGGCAAGTTGAGCATCCAAATCGGCATTCTTTTTCATCATTTGCTTGAACATGTTTTCAATATGCCTCATTTCATTTTTTGAAGAACTAGGACCATGGGAAGGATAAGGAGGCAGGTTGCTTGGTTGTTTATGCATCAGAGGCTTTTGAAAGCCCGACCCTCGATTGCCTTGATTAATGTTCCATCCGCCTTGGTTGTTACCTCCCCAATTTCCTTGATTATTGCTATTCTAATTTCCTTGATTGTTATTATGCCAATTTCCTTGATTGTTTCCACCACTTCAATTACCTTGGTTGTTAGAATTCCAATTGCCTTGATTGTTTTGAAGTCGCCATTGTTGTTGATTTGGGCCTTGAAAATTATTTCGTTGCCCTTGAAAGTTGTTCACATATTGCACCTCCTTTTCTTGGTCATTGTAAGAATCATCTTGATCAAACTCACTATCTTCTTGCATAAAATTCTCCACTTGTTGTTGCACTTGTGTACCCTTGGTTTTCTATTTGTTCACATCATGTTTACTCCCTCCATGGCATTGACTTGCCTAGGATTTTGCACTTGTTGAAGTTGAGACTTTGCCAGTTGATTCATTGTGGTAGTCAATTCGGCTATGGCTTGCCCATGGACATGCAACTCTTTGTGAAGGTGGATCACGTTGGGATCACCTTGTGGAATATTAGCCCAGAATTGCCACGTCGATGACGTTTCCGCCATTTCATCTAAAATCTCACACGCTTCCGCATAAGGCGTAGTCATAAAATTTCCACCGGCAAGTTGATTCACCACACATTGGTTGGTCGTGTTAATCTGTGATGACCCGATAGGCCATCTAGAGTTTTCAACCTTAAATCTGTGTTTCAAAGCCTCCAATATCTCCTTTAAGCATTCCTAAATTTACGTGCACAGTCCAGGTATTTGTTCGGAAGGCTTTTATGTTAAAAATTGATAAACGTATGAAAATTTGCCATCAATTCTATTTGAGTTGAATTCGGTCAACAGTTTGAGTAAACGGACCCGGATCCATGTTTTGACGGTCCCAGTGGCTCCGTATCGTGATTAGGGACTTGGGCGTATGGCCGAAATCAAATTCGGAGGTCCCTAGCTTGAGTTATCGTAATTTGTTAAAAATATAAAGTTAAAAGGTTTAAAGAATTTATAAATTGGACTGATGTTTGAATTTTTTGATACAGGGTCCGGATTTTGGTTCTGAAACTTGGTATAGGTCCATTATGATATTTATGACTTGTATGCAAAATTTTGTGCAAAACGGAAATAATTTGACGTGATTCGGATGTCCGGTTGTTAAAATAGAAATTCTAAAGTTTTCTTGAAAACTTCATTTGATTTGGTGTGTGATTCATAGTTCTAGGTATTATTTTGGTGTTTTGATCGTGCGAGCGAGTTCATATCAGGTTTTTGGTCTTGTGTGCATATTTGGTTTGGATCCCTGAAGGCTCGGGTGAGTTTCGGATAGCCTACGGACCTTTTGAACTTAGAAAGTTTGCTGGTTTTTCACTTTTGCTGGCTTCTGGTGTTCCCTTCTTCGCGTTCGCGAAGGCACTCCCGTGAACGCGAAGAGTGAACAGGGCTAGGTGGGATTTTCTTCATCGCGAATGCAGTAGCTGGGGTCGCGAACGCGGAGCAATGGGGGCCTTACCCTTCGCGAACGCGACTATCTTCCCGCGAACGCATAGGCTTGTGACCTGGGAATGGGGATCGTTGTTTCTTCTATGTGAAAGCGAGCATTGGCTCGCGAATGCGAAGGGCAGGGGGAGCAGCCTTCACAAACGCGTGGGAGGACTCGTGAACGCAAAGTCCATTTAAGCTGTTGCACTTCGCGAACGCGGTAGGCCCTTCGTGAACACGAAGAAGGCCTGACACCCATACCTTAAAACAGACCAAAAATGGGATTCTTGCATTTTTTCATAAACTCTCCATTAGAGCTCGGCCTAGAGGCGATTTTTAAGGGAACACTCAACACCAATTCATAGGTCTGTACACTTTAACTCATTTTCTTCCATTTCTAACATCACCCATTAATTTCTAGCCCTAATCTTTGTTCTTCCATGGTAGAAAACTAGGGATTTAGGAAGAATTGAGAGTTTTTGCAAATTAGGGATTTAGACCTCAAATTGAGGTCGGATTCCAAAACTAATTACATGATCGGGCTCAGGGGTGAATGGAAAAATAGATTTTTTATCCGAACCTCAGGTTTTGATCAAGCGGGCCTAGGTCGATTTTAGACTTTTTGGGGAAAAGTGTGGAAATCCTAAATTTATGCATTGTACTTGATTCCTTTAGCAATATTTGACATTATTGAGTCAATTGTGGTTAGATATAAGTGATTTGGAGACGGATTCTAGGGGAAAGGCTCCGATAGAGCTTTGAGTCGATTTTTGGAGCGAGATAAGTGTCGTGGCTAACCTTGATTCGAGAGATTAGGATTTGTTTGCCTATTTGCTACTTGTTTAAATGTTGGATACAACGTATATGTGAGGTGACGAGTACTTATGCGTTGTTATTGGGTTAAAGCATGCGGGTGGGACTTGTTTCTTGTAATTTCTTTCTTTTTTTAATCATGATATCTATGCTTAGACTAGTTAATTACTAAATTGATCATTCTTTCTGCATTTATGGGCTATCTGGGATAATTGAATATTGTTCCTGAAGAAGAGATTGGTGTTGTGGAACCATTATTGACATAAGATTTGATCTTGCTTATTCTATCTCCCTGTTGTTATATGTTCATTGTTACATGGAAAGGGAGAGTGTTAATGCACGAAGGGTGATACTGTGTCATATTTGAGTGTTAATGCACGAAGGGTGATGTAGTGCCATATTTGAGAGTAGAAGCACGAAGGGTGATGCCGTGCCATGTTTAGCATCTTATGGTGAGATTGAGAGTAAAAGCACGAAGGGTGATGCCGTGTTGTTATTGAGGCTGAGAGTAAAAGCACGAAGGTGATGCCATACAGTTTTATTCATTATGTTTGTTCATTTTGTTGATTGAAGGTTTATTTATTGTTTCTTATTATCATTCCTTGTTGTAATTAGCGTATCTTGTACCCTTTCGCATGTCCCCTCCCACTAGTACTTGCTAATTCTTTATCTGTTGTTACTTTGTACATATATTTCCATCTGTGAAGGTTTATTTACGTGGGTGCCCTGTAATTGAAGGGTGATGATGTGCCGTTATTACTGTTTCATAGTGAGGCTGAGAGTAAAAGCACGAAGGTGATGCCATATAGTTTTATTCATTATGTTTGTTCATTTTGTTGTTTGAAGGTTTATTTATTTATTGTTTCTTATGATCATTCCCTGTTGTAATTATCGTATTTTGTACCCATTCGCATGTCCCCTCCCACTAGTACTTGTTAATTCTCTATCTGATGTTACTTTGTACGTATATTTCCGTCTGTGAAGGTTTATTTACGTGGGTGCCCTATCATAGCCTCGTCACTACCTCGTCGAGGTTAGGCTCGACACTTACGGAGTACATTGGGTCGGTTGTACTCATACTACACTCTACACTTCTTGTGCAGATTTTGGTACTGGTCCCAACTGTCCGTGAGGCGTACCAGCTCGGATTGGCATTTGGAGACTCGAGGTAGATCTGCTGGTATCCGCAGACCTTGAAGTCCCCTTCCATTTCCCCTATTTACTGTTCTTTTCATTCGAGACAGTTGTATTTATTTCAAACCCTATTTTGTAGAAATTCTAGAAGCTCGTGAACTTGTGACTCCAGATCTGGGTTGCACTTAGATATTATTGGTTTTATGTCATTTGTGTTCCGTTTTAGTTTCTTTTAGGCTTAATTGGTCTTACTTAATTTAATTGAATTGAGAATTGGCTTAAAGATCCTCTAATGTTGGCTTGCCTATCAAGTGAAATGTTAGGCACCATCACGTCCCTAAAGGTGGAAATTCCAGGCCGTGACATAATCCCACGATAGAAGGTTTGTTGAATCATGTTTTCTGTCATATCGTTGTTGGGACATTCCTTGACCATTGTTATATACCGCTTCCATATCTCGTGTAGTGATTCATTGGGCTCTTGCTTGAATGCTAGAATCTCATCTGGAAGTTGTCACGACCCCAAATTCCCTCTGTAGGATATCGTGATGGTATCTGGTCCTTAAGACTAGGTAAGCCTATCAATGCGGAATAACTAAATATATATCTGAAATTGAATCCTTAACAGTTAAATAAATAAGAACTGCAAATTAAACCAATACAACTCTCAAAGCCCGGTAGAAATAAGTCACAATCTTCTAAGAATTTATTTTAAGTGTCTCGGTACATCAGAGTCTAAAGAGAATAAAGAAAATAACATAATAAGGATAGAAGGGGATTCCGAGGTCTGCGGACGCTGGCAGATATACCTTGAAGTCTCCGCGTACGGCTAGTTCACCGATACCTGGTATGATAAGAAGTATCTGGATCTGCACAACAAAATGTGCAGAAGCATAGTATGAGTACACCACAGCGGTACCCAGTAAGTGCCATGCCTAACCTCGGTAGAGTAGTGATGAGTTCAAGTCAGACCCTATTGGAAATAATAAAAGACATGGTGAAAAGTTTAACAATATAATAATAGTAATAAAATGACAATGAGAATGAATCAAGTAAGTAGTATGTCATAATTTAACTACACAGAATAAGAGCAAATAATACCTCGCAGAAGGAAAACATAAATTTACATCTTTAAAGAAAATCACAAAATAACCAAAGGCAAATGCAGCCATAAAGAAATATCAACAAGGGCACTCCCAAGGTACTGCCTCGTAGTCCCAAATTATAAATAAATTCACAATATCTCATTTTCTTCTATGACCGCGGAAACCTTCACAATAAATTTTAAAGAAATCATTTTTCCCGAAATAGCATCCCGCCTTTTAGCCACCCTTATCGCACCGCATGACTTCTAGTAGTTTTCCTACTAGCCACGCGTATCAAGCCACACTTATCTCACCGCATGCGCTTTAACACCCAGTCCCTATATCACCGCATACGTATCAATATCAAAATATATCATAATTTGCACTTCAAGTGTCCAAATATTTCAACTTGCCAAAATAAATCAACAACCACAATATTTTTCACAATAAGGAGCTTGCGGCTCAATCACAATGAGTTCAAAAATCTCATAAAATATTCGGGAATGAATAACTCAGCAAAAATAATATTTTATAATTTTTAACACGTTGTCTCAATACCAAATTTAAAAATGTCAACTACTTTATATTAATAATAATTCAATTAAGAAATTCTACCTTCGATTAATGCACAGAATAAAAGAAAGAAAATTTCAACTAAACAAGTAAGACAATTAGCAAGAAAAGGTCAGGTAAATTTCAAAAATATAAAAATAGTTCAATGATGATGAATATAACATGATGAAATAATTTAATTAATATGCAACAGTAATCTACACAATTTAAAGACATATCTTTCCACATGTAGTCCGTGTACACACTCGTCACCTCGTGTACACGACTTTCAACACATCACATCAATACCAATCCTAAGGGAAATTTCTCCCATACAAAGTTAGACAAGTCACTTAGCTCAAACCACACTCAATCACTCAATAAGAATGTCTTTCCCTCGATTTTCCAACTCAGATCGGCTCGAATCTAGTCATAATTAATTTGATTCAATCAATACAAAATATAGGAATTAATTTCATATGAAAATACAGATTTTTCAACAAAAATCCAAACATTATCTCAAAAATTACATGTGGGGCCCACATCTCAGAATCCGATGAAACTCACAAAATCCGACAACCAATTACGAGTCCAATCATACTAGTTTCACTCAAATCCGACTCCGAGTCGACATTTAAATTCCAAAAATTTGTTTTATGAAATTTCTACAATTTTTCCCAAATTTCCATCTCAAAATACTAATTAAATGATGAAAACAATGATATATTCATGTATATTAACCAAATCCGAGTTAGAATCACTTACCCCGCTGAATTTCTTGAAAATCCCATGAAACATTGCCACGAACCGAGCTCCTAAAGTCCAAATATGAAATAATACTCTAACCCTCGTTTATAAAGTACAAAAATCTAACCTCCCATTGTGCTGACCGCACATTTTTATTGCGGTCCGCACATTTCCAAGTTCTGCGGTTGCGGTCCAAATTGTGCGGTTGCACTTCAGTGTGACTGCACTACTAGGCTTGTAAACTGACTATAACATTCTGTACAAATGTCCAAATGATTAATGGTATACCTTTCTAGAAACTAGACTCAAAGGGCTACGACTTTCGTTTTTGAATCATCTCTACATTCCTTGTAAATTAAAAGATATAACCTTCCGAAGTCGGACCTTCTAGCCTGAAAAAATCTCCTTTCTTTGGCCGCGAGAGAAATTCTCTGGACCGCACAATTTCAACTGCGGACAGCACAATTTTAACTGTGGTCCGCACAATTACCATTGCCTCCGCACTTTGGGAGTTTGCGGCTGCACATCCGCACTCCAAAATGTGCCCTCCGCATTTCAACTGTCCCAAAACATCATCAGAGTGCCGAAATGCTCAGACTCGCTCAAAACTCACTCCGAAACACACCCGAGCCACTTAGGACCCCGTCCGAATGTATCAACAAGTCCTAAAACGTCATACGAACTTAGTCGAAACCTCAAATCACATCAAACAATGCTAAAACCACAAATCATACCCCAATTCAAGCTTAATGAACTTATGAATTTTCAACTTTTACATTCGATGCCGAAACCTATCGAATCAAGTCCGATTGACCTCAAATTTTGCACACAAGTCATAAATGACATAACGGACCTATTCAAATTTCCAGAATCGAATTCCGACCCCGATATCAAAAAGTCAACTCCTCGGTCAAACTTCCAAACTTAAATTTCTATTTTAGCCATTTCAAGCCTAATTTAACTAAGGACTTTCAAATAATTTTTCAGACACACTCCTAAGTCCAAAATCACTATATGAAGCTATTGAAATCATCAAAATTCTATTTCATAGTTGTTTTCACATAAGTCAACATTCGGCCAACCTTTTCAACTTAAGTTTCCATCTTGGAGACTAAGTGTCTCAATTTATTTTAAAACCTCACCGACCCCGAACTGACTACCCTGGCAAGTCACATAACAGTTATAAAGTACCGAATGAGCAGTAAATGGGGGAATGGGGCTACAACTCTTAAAACAATTGGTCGGGTCGTTATATCCTCCCCCTCTTAAACAAGCGTTCGTCCTCGAACGGGTTTAGAATTATACCTGGAGTGGTGAAAAGATGAGAATAATAGTTGTTCATATCATGCTCGGTCTCCCAAGTTGCCTCCTCGACCAGATGACCCCTCCATTGTACTCTTACAGAAGCAATGCTCTTCGATCTCAACTTTCTAACTTGTCTGTCCAAAATGGCCACTGGTTCCCCAACATAAGATAGATCCTTGTCCAAATGGACTGAGCTAAAGTCTAACACATGAGATGGATAGCCGTGATACTTTCGGAGCATGATAACATGGAACACTGGATGAACTATAGTGAGATTAGGTGGTAGTGCAAGTCATTAAGTCACCTCTCCAACTCTCTCAAGAATCTCAAAAGGTCCGATATACCTCGGGCTCAACTTGCCTTCTTTCCGAACCTCATAACACCCTTCATAGGCGAAACTCGGAGCAAGACCCGCTCACTAACCATGAATGCAACATCACGAACCTTCCGATCTGCATAACTCTTCTGTCTAGATTGGACTGTACGAAGTCGATCCTGAATCACTTTAACCTTTTCCAACACATTCTGAACTAAGTCTGTACCCAATAGTCTAGCCTCGCTCGGTTCGAACCAACCCACTGGAGACCGGCACCGCATGCCATACAAGGCCTCACACGGAGCCATCTGAATGCTCGACTGGTAGTTGTTGTTGTAAGCAAACTCCTCAAGTGGCAAGAATTGATCCCATGCACCCCCAAAATCCATCACATAGGCACGAAGCATATCCTCCAATATCTGGATAGTGCGTTCGGACTGTCCGTACGTCTAAGGATGAAATGTTGTACTCAACTCCATATGAGTACCCAACTCTCATTGTACAGCTCTCCAGAACCGTGATGTAAACTGTGTATTCCGGTCAGAGATGATAGATACCAGTATGCCATGAAGCTTGACAATCTCGCCAATGTAAACCTGAGCCAGCTGCTCCGAAGAGTAAGTAGTAACCACAGGAATGAAATAAGTTAACTTGGTCAATCTATCCATAATCACCCAAACTGCATCGAACTTTCTCTGAGTCTGTGGGAGTCCAACAACAAAATCCATAGTGATCTACTCCCATTTCTATTCTGGAATCTCTAACTTTTGAAGCAATCGACCGGGTCACTGATGATCATACTTCACTTGCTGGCAATTTAGGCACCGAGCTACATATTCCACTATGTCTTTCTTCATCCGCCTCCACCAATTGTGTTGTATCAAGTCCTGATACATCTTTGTAGCACCAGGATGAATGGAGTATCGCGAACTGTGAGCCTCCTGGAGAATCAACTTACACAAACCATCTACATTAAGCACACACAGCCTGTCCTACTTCTGTAGTACACCGTCATCTCCAATAGTGACTTCCTTGGCATCATCGTGTTGGACCGTGTCCTTAAGGACAAGTAGATAGGGATCATCATACTGGCGCTCTCTGATACGATCATAAAGAGAAGACTGAGAAACCACACAAGCCAAAACTCGGCTCGGCTCGAAAACATCCAATCTAAGAAACTGGTTGGCGAAGGCCTGAACATCCAAGGCTAATGGCCTCTCCGCTACCGATAAATATGCTAAGCTGCCCAAACTATCCGCCTTACGACTCAAGGCATCGACCACCACATTGGCCTTTTCGGAATGATAGAGAATGGTGATATCATAATCCTTAAGCAACTCTAACCACCTCCGCTATCGCAAATCAAGATCCTTCTGTTTAAACAGATGTTGTAGATTCCGGTGATCGGTATAAACCTCACAATGGACACCGTACAAATAATGTCGCCAAATCTTCAATAACTGCTAACTCAAGGTCGTGGACCGAATAGTTCTTCTCATGTACTTTTAACTGTCTAGACGCATAGGCAATCACCCTACCGTCTTGCATCAACACTGCGCCGAGACCAATATGCGATGCATCACAATACACAATATAAGACCCTGAATTTGTCGGCAACACCAATATTGGGGTTGTAGTCAAAGCTGTCTTGAGCTTTTGAAAGCTCTCCTCACATTCCTCGGTCCACCTGAACGGAACACCCTTCTGGGTCAATTTGGTCATAGGTGTAGCAATCGAAGAGAAACCCTCTACAAATTGGTGATAATACCCTACCAAACCAAGGAAACTCCGGATCTCCGTAGTTGAGGACGGTTTGGGCTAACTCTGCACTGCCTCAATCTTCTTCGGATCTACCTGATCCCCTCGCACGAAACTATATGACCCAAAAATCCCACTGAATCAAGCCAGAATTCACACTTTGAAAATTTTGCATATAATTTCTTTTCTCTCAAGGTCTGAAGCACAGTCCTCAGGTGTTGCTCATGATCCTCTCGACTCTGGGAATGCACCAGAATGTTGTCAATAAACACAATGACGAAAGAATCAAGATAGGGCCGAAATACATTGTTCATTAAGTGCATAAATGTTGCTGGGGCATTAGTCAGCCCAAAAGACATCACAAGGAATTCATAATGACCATACCGAGTCTTGAAAGCAGTCTCAGGATATCTAGCTCCCGAATCTTCAATTGGTGATAGCCTGAATGCAAGTCAATCTTAGAGAACACTCTCGCACCCTGAAATTGATCAAATAGGTCATCAATACGTGGCAATGAGTACTTGTTCTTCACTGTAACCTTGTTCAACTGGCTGTAATCAATACACATCCGCATAGAACCATCCTTTTTTCACAAATAAGACTGGAGCACCCCAAGGCGATACACTGAGCCGAACAAGACCATTATCAAGCAATTCCTGTAACTGCTCTTTTAATTCTTTCAATTTTGTTGGGGCTATACGATATGGTGGAATAGAAATGGGCTAATTGCCCGGTAACAACTCAATGCCAAACCAATATCCATGTCGGGTGCCATCCCCGGAAGATCCGCTGGAAATACATCGGGAAAGTCCCTTACTACCGGAACTGACTCCACGGTAGGAGTATCAACACTAACATCTCTCATATAGTCTAGATACGCATCACACCCCTTTTCAACCATTCGTTGAGCCTTAAGAAATGAAACAAACCTGCTAGGAAAATAATCCAAGGTACCTATCCACTCTAGCCGCGGTAGACCAGGCATTGCCAATATCACTGTCTTGGTATAACAATCAAGGATAGCATGATAGGGCGACAACCAGCACATGCCCAAAATAATATCAAAATCCACCATACTGAGCAATAATAAATCAACCCTGGTCTCAAAACCACTGATAACAATCAAACACGACTGATACACGCAGTCACAATAGTAGAATCACCCACGGGTGTAGATACATAAACAAAAACTCAAAGAATCGCGGGATACGCCCAAATACGGGGAAAACTAAGATGACACATAAGAATAAGTGAAGCATGGATCAAATAAGATTGATGCATCTCTATGACAGACCGGAACAATACCTGTGATAACAGAATCGGATGCAACTACCTCCGTCCTAACAGGAAGGGCATAATATCTAGCTTGGCCTCCCCCTCTAGGGTGACCTCTACTTATCCGATCTCCACCTCTAGATGGTTGTACAGGTGGAGTGGCAATTGGTGCAGTAATCATGGCCTGAGAAGCCTAAGGTCCATGTGGTATAGGTGGGCCTGAGAAATATGTGGAGGTGCACCCCTCCTAAGTCTGGGAAAATCCCTCATGATATGACGAGTTTCACCACACTCAAAATAAGCCCTCGGAGAACGTGGTTACTGAGACTGGCTTGGGCCTGTTCGGCTGGGCTGACTGCTGAAAGCACCTCGTGCAGGAGGTATAGTAGACACTGGTAGTGCATAATATGGAACTTGAGGTCTGGGAGTAGCCGGAATACTGCTGGAAGTTGGAAGTGCTGAATGAATAGGACGGCTAACATAGCCTCTACCATGACGGGTTGTAGCTAGGGTACGGGAACTGTTATACATGCCAGAATCTCGAGGTCTCTTAGCTTCCCTCTTTTCTCTCTCCCGGATCTACATACCCTCCAATATCCTAGCAATTGACACCACCTGCTGGTATGCAATGTCCATCTCCAGCGCTCGGGCCATACTGAATCTGATACTAGGGTGGAGCCCTCAATAAATCGAAGAACCCGCTCTCGAACCATAGCAACCAAGGTTGGTGCATGCCTAGCCAAATCACTGAATCGGAATGCATACTCTGACACGGTCATAGAACCCTGGTGCAACTGCTCAAACTCTACACACCATGCATCTATTAGACTTTGAGGAACATACTCCCTCAAGAACATATCTGAAAATTGAGTCCAAGTGAGTGAAGTTGCCTCAGTTGGACTGTCCAAATCGTATGCCCGCCACCACTGGTAGGCCGCTCCTCTAATATGGAATGTCATGAAAGAAACCCCACTAGAATCCACAATACCCATAGTATGGAGGATACAGTGACATTCCTCAAGAAACCCTGAGCATCTTCTGAAGCTAAATCGTTGAAAGTGGGAGGGTGGTACTTCCTGTACCTCTCGAGCCTGAGCTTCTCCTCCTCTAAAACTACTGCCCTAACCTCGGGCCGAACTGGGACAAATAGTTGCTCTGGTATAACCTCTGGGGTATGGTCAACCTGGGCTCGTGGCTCTGGGGTGCGGGCGGCGGGGAGTCTGTGCTCCTCCCCCGGCCTGAGATGTGGCAGGAGCAAGTGGAATCAACCATGCCTAAGCTAGAGTGCCAAACATGCTCAATAACTGGGCAAGAGTCTCCTGAAGTGCAGGAGTAATAACAGGCGTCTCAGGTGCCTGCTCTCCTACTGGAGCTACTGGTGGCTCTGTTGCAGCAGCTCGTGCAGGTGCTCTAGCTACACCATGTGGTCTTCCTCGGCCTCTGCCCGACCCCGACCTCTTGCGGCTCCAACCGGGGGCATGGGTTTCTGATCATAAGATCCAGTTTTGTGTGTCTTTACCATCTGTGAGATAATTGAAAGGCAATGGTTTAGCATTTCGAAGTCAACAATGCACACGATAAGGAATCAAAGAAGTGAACATTTTCCTAACAGTTCCATAGCCTCCCGAAGATAAGTATAGACATCTCTGTACCGATCCGTGAGACTCTACTAAACCTGCTTGTAACTCATAACACTTATGAACCTAGAGATCTGATACCAACTTGTCATGACCCCAAATTCCCTCTGTAGGATGTTGTGATGACACCTAGTCTATAAGACTAGATAAGCCTATCAATGCCAAAAAACTAAATATAGATTTGAAATTAAATCCTTAATAGTTGAATAAATAAGAACAACAAATTAAACCAATACAACTCCCAAAACCCGGTAAAATAAGTCACAAGCTTCTAAGAATTTATTCTAAGTGTCTCTATACATTAGAGTCTAAAGAGAATGAGGAAAACAATATAATAAGGATAGAAGGGGACTCTGAGGTCTGCGGACGCTAGCAGATATACCTTGAAGTCTCCGCGTACGGCTAGTTCACTAATACCTGGTCTGATAAGAAGTACCTGGATCTGCACAAAACAATGTGCAGAATCGTAGTATGAGTACACCACAGCGGTACCCAGTAAGTGCCAAACCTAACATTGGTAGAGTAGTGACGAGTTCAAGTCAGGTCCTATTGGATATAATAAAAGACAGAGTGAAAAGTTTAACAATATTATAATAATAATAATAATAATAATAATAATAATAATAATAATAATAAAATAACAATGGGAATGAATCAAGTAAGTAGTATGTTACAACTTAACTACACAGAATAAGAGCAAATAATACCTCGCGGAAGGAAAACAAAAATTTACAACTTTAAAGAAAATCACAAAATAACCAAAGGCAAATGCAGCCATAAAGAAATATCAACAAGGACGCTCCCAAGGTACCACCTCGTAGTCTCAAATCATAAATAAATTCACAATATCTCATTTCCTTATATCACCGCGGGGGCCTTCACAATAAATTTTAAAATAATCATTTTTTTCCAAAATAGCATCCCGCCTTTTAGCCACCCTTATCACACCGCATGACTTCTAGCAGTTCCCTTACTAGCCACGCGTATCAAGCCAACCTTATCTTACCGCATGCATTTCAACACCCAGACCTTATATCACCGCATGCGTGTAAATATCACAATATATCACAATTTGCACTTCAAGTGCCTAAATATTTTAACTTGCCAAAATAAATCAACAACAACAATATTTTTCACAATAAAGAGCTCGCGACTCAATCATAATGAGTACAAAAATCTCACAAAATATTCGGGAATGAATAACTCAGCAAAAATAATATTTCATAATTTTTAACACGTTGCCTCAATACCAAATTTAAAAATATCAACTACTTTATATTAATAATAATTCAATTAAGAAATTCAACCTTCGATTACAACAACAACAACAACAACAACCCAGTATAATCCCACTAGTGGGGTCTGGGGAGGGTAGTGTGTACGCAGACCTTACCCCTACCGTAGAGAGGCTGTTTCCAAATGACCCTCGGCATCCTTCCCTCCAAGAACCTTCGATTAATGCACAGAATAAAAGAAACAAAATTCCAACTAAACAAGTAAGACAATTAGCAAGAAAAGGCCACGCAAATTTCAAAAATATAAAAATAGATCAATGATGATGAATATAAGAGGATGGAATGATGTAATTAATATGAAACAGTGATCTACACAATTTAAAGATATAACCTTCTACATTTAGTCCGTGTACACACTCGTCACCTCGTATACACACATCACATCAATACTAATCCTAAAGAAACTTTTTCCCACATAAAGTTAGACAAGTCACTTACTTCAAACCACGCTTAATCAGTGAATAAGAATGTCTTTCCCTCAATTTTCCGACTCTGATCGGCTCAAATCTAGTCATAATTAATTCGATTCAATCAATACAAATTATAGGAATTAATTTCATGTGAAAATACAAAGTTTTCAACAAAAACCCGAAATTTATCTCAATAATTGAACATCTCGAAATCCGACGAAACTCACAAAATCCGATAACCCATTAAATTACGAGTCCAACCATACTAGTTTCACTCAAATCCAACTCCGAATCGATATTTAAATCCCAATTTGTTTTTATGAAATTTCTACAATTTTCCCCAAATTGCGATCTCAAAATACTAATTAAATGATGAAAATAATGATATATTCATATATATTAATTAAATCCAAGTTAGAATCACTTATACCGATGAATTTCTTGAAAATCCCACGAACAATCGCCACCAACCGAGCTCCCAAAGTCTAAATATGAAATAATACTATAACCCTCGTTTATAAAGTATAAAAATCTGACCTCCCATTGTGTTGACCGCACATTTCCAAGTTCTGCGGCCACGGTCCAAATTATGCGGCCGCACTTCAGTGTGACTGTACTACCAGGTTTTAGTAAATTGACCATAACTTTTTGTACAAATATCCAAATGATTAATGGATACCTTTCTCGAAATTAGACTCAAAGAACTACAACTTTTGTTTTTGAATCATCTCTAAATTCCTTGTAGATTATAAAATATAAGTTTCCGAAGTCGGACCATCGAACCTGAAAATCTCCTTTCTGCGGTCACGAGACAAATTCTGCGGACCGCACAATTTCAACGGCGGTCCGCACCATTACCACTGCCTCCGCACTTTGGGAGTTTGCGGCCGCACATCCGCACTCCAAAATGTGCCCTCTGCACTTCAACTGTCCCAAAACATCATCAGAGTGCCGAAATGCCAAACTCGCTCAAAACTCACCCCGAAATACACCCGAGCCACTCGGGACCCCGTCCGAATGTACCAACAAGTCCTAAAACGTCACATGAACTTAGTCGAAACCTCAAATCACATCAAACAACGCTAAAACCACGAATCATACCCCAATTCAAGCTTAATGAACTTATAAATTTTCAACTTCTACATTCGATGTCGGAACCTATCAAATCAAGTCCGATTGACCTCAAATTTTACATACAAGTCAACTCCTCAGTCAAACTTCCAAACATAAATTTCTATTTAAGCCATTTCAAGCCTAATTTAACTACGGACTTCCAAATAATTTTCCGGATACGCTCCTAAGTTCAGAATTACCATACGGAGCTATTGGAATCATCAAAATTCTATTCCGGGGTCGTTTTCACATAAGTCAACATCCGGTCAATCTTTTTAACTTAAGTTTCCATCTTGGAGACTAAGTGTCTCAATCCATTTAAAAACCTCACCGACCCCGAGATAACTACCCCGGAAAGTCACATAACAGTTATAAAGTACTGAATGAGCAGTAAATGGGGGAACGGGGCTACAACTCTTAAAATATTTGGTTGGGTCGTTACAGATGTGTAGCCATGTGCCTTGGAGAGAAGAATTTAGAAATAAACTTTCCCGCCAATCCATCCCAAGTTTGAATGGAATGGTTCGGCAAACGTTCCAACCAATCTAAAGCTTTCCCCCGTAGAGAGAAGGGAAAAAGCCTTAGCCTCAAAGCATCCCCAGAGACATTTGTTTGCTTGCTCCCCCAATAAGTGCCCACAAACCCCTTCAAATATTTGTATGTATTTAGACTTGGAGCACCGGTGAAGAAAACTCGTTGCTCTAGCAAAGTGAGCATCACGTGTGGAGCACCGGCGATTTGAAAGTTGTCTTCCCAAATACGGGGAAGGGACTATTACACTTGCATTCCTTTCATTGGGTAACACCCGGTGTGGAGCTCCTCGTGGGGGAGGTGGGGGTGGAACGAGCACATTGTCATGAGGCACTCGGTCTCTTCCATTGTCTTGAGGTTCAAGAGGAACCTCTTCCACTTGGTTATCCTCAACGTCCACATCCCCCAAAGTAATATTTCCGAGCTCGTTGTTTGCCATGGTTGTACCTACGATTTCTCAAACAAATTAGTAACACAGAAGGAAAAGAAGATACTCTAAAAATACACCCAAATATATCTCTAACATCGTTTTTAACATCCCGACAGCGGCACCAAAAATTGATCACGTCCAATTGCACACCTCGAAAGAAGTGTGAAACGGTCATTTGCAATAATAAAATCCAACTAAGAGTCGGGGTCGAATCTATAGGGAGCTAAGATGGGAGTTAGGGGAATATATTCTAATGCGCGTGATTGAGTTGTCTTGATTTGCACTTCCACAAAAGGTTTTGTTTCTATTTCTAATTTTATACTAAAGAATGCAGAATAAAGAAAGAAAACTAGGAATAGTTGTTTTTGAGGTTTTTCAAATTGGTAAAAAGCCTAGGGTTGTGATCATTGCCTAGGTGTTTGCCAAACATTAATGCATGTTTTGTTGATCGGGGTGTATTATAGCTATCAATTCTCAATTATCCACTCAATACCTCTCGGTTAGAGAGTGGTTTTGCCCAATTTGGCTTTCTCAAGACCAAATGGGTGTCACACAAAACAGTTGATAAAAGCTCAAGTTGGGTTATTACTATCTCTAGGTTGAACCCTTTAATTGGGTTAATCAATCTCTCGATTGACTCAATTTCTTGTTAGACAAGTTTTTCTAGATTAAGTCTCTCTTTATCAAGTAGAAATTAAGTCAAATAGGCATGAACTAATATTTGCAACCATTAATTCCACAAATTAGAGCATGAACTAGGCTAAATAACAAACACCCAATCATAAACAAGCACTAATTTAATTACCCATAAGGTTAACACACTAGGGTTGGGTCACACCCCTAGTAAAAATCTAGCTACTCATGCTTGGATTTGAAAAAGAAGAAGAAGAAGAAGAAGAAAGACTAATTAAACTCATAATGTAAGCTTAAAATAATAAAACCTATTGTAAAATACACCAAAATATAGTAAACTTCCAAAAGAGGCAAAGAAAAATGGCTACAGTAATTGCTGATGTAAAACCTTAACCTAATTTAGTGAAACTCTTCTATGTATACAAGTCTGAAAATCTCGGACAAAAATACCCCTTGGGAGGTTATGCGGCCGCATAATTTCATGTGCGGTCCGCATACTTCTTCATCTGACAGGAGTTGGGATTCTGCGACCGTCGCGAGGCAATATTTCTATGGTCCACAGATTATGTCTGCGATCGCAAACCAGTCTTCTGTGGTCAACACATTTATGTCTGCGGCCGCAAAATACTTCTTCTTCGGCCGCACAATTCTTGTGCGGTCCGTAATTCACAGGGACTCCGGACTTAGACATTTGCACCCTCTAAACTTGAGTCCTAGCCCAGCTCTTGTGGCTGCACAATTCATGTGCGGTCCGCAATTTGCACAAATATCTGCTGAATTTTGCTTTTTTGTTTGCAGCCGCATGTAGAATTCTGCGGTTCGCAATTATTTCTGCGGACCGCACATTGTATGCTTTTGTGTCCTTTTGTTGCCTTTGCTTGGACTACTCCTCTTTGAGTTGGATTTCATCTCGGGAGTCCAACTTCCGGCATTCCTGCAATTTCGCACATTTCATTAGTTTTGGGAACGCAATCCAATCGAGAGATTGATTAACCCAATTGACTAAAACAAAGGCTAAAAGGTTCTAATAAGTAGTCAAAATCCCCACTTATCACCTGCTCCTGAGTTGGAGCAACTGGTGGATCTACAAATGTCGCTCTAGCTATTGTATGAGCTACACCTCTGCCCCTACTGCGGTCCCTACTGCGACTTCGGCCTCTCGTGGCCCTAGCTGGTGGTACTGGTGGTTGTCCATCCTAATCGGCAGCACTTGTCCTCACTATATGTGAGAGAATAGAGAAAGAGAAATTTAGTGACAGGAATCAATAAATCCGTACGGCAAGAATACAAGAATGTGAAGTTTCCTAAGGGTTCAGCAGCCTCTCGAAGATAAGTACAGACGTCTCCGTACAAATCCACAAGACTCTACTAAATCTGCTCATGACTCGTGAGACCTATGTAACCTAGGCTCTCATACCAATTTGTCACAACCCAAAACCAACCGTCGTGATGGCGCTTATCATAGTACTAGGCAAGCTGACTACTCAGACATTTCCAACACTTTAAATCTTTGAAAGATATGAAAACAACTTAATTAAGACAAATCTGTTAAAAGCAGGATATGAATTCATAATTCAATACATAATCTCTCCCAAACCCGGGGTGTCATTGAGTACATGAGCATCTACATAAAGATTTAGTTTGGTACACTGTCTAGAACATAAAACCGAAATAAATAAAATGAAAGATAAAGGAGGAGAGTCAAAGTCTGCGAACGCCCAACTCCTACCTCAATGATCTCCGAATGTCCGGACTCCGCAACTCAGCAACCGCCGTGGCCGAAAGCACCTGGATCTGCACGCGAGGTGCAGGGTGTAGCGTGAGTACAACCAACTCAATAAGTAACAAGTCTAACATGTGGTCTGAAGACAGAGACGAGCTCAAACAATACAGTAAGGATACAAAGTTTAACAATATAGAAAAGTAGGCATGCTTTTAGGTTCAACAGTTAAGTTTAGCAAAGATAAAATACACCAAGTATGACTGATAAGAAGAGTATGACGTCTTTATAGTTGCATGCCAATGCGAGAACCGTATGTGATGCAACGTGGAGAAATCTCAAGTACTTACACTCTTAGAGCACTCAATTTGCCTGTCTCAATTCTCGCTCGCCACGCTCAGCCACTCAGCACTGTACGATACTGTTGCGTCGTGTAACCCGATACACATGTAGTCGTAAGGCCCGTTGTGGCGCAGAACCCGATCCATATGTATGTATATATATATATATAGCTATAAGGCTTGTTGCGACGTGCAACCCGATCCATATATATATATAGCCATAAGGCTTGTTGCGTCGTGCAACCTGATCCACATATATATAGCCGTAAGGCTTGTTGCGGAATGCAACCTGATTCACATATACATAGATATCACTCATATCACGGCACTCAGGACTCACTCAGTCACCAATCTCTCCAGTCTCTCGGGCTCACAACACTCCTTCGAAGCAGCCCTAATCAATGATACGAGATGTGACAATATACGATAACAAAGACTGAGATATGACACGTAATGATGAATCTGACCGAGTACACGACTTCAGTTAAACAGATAGCTCAACAACAAAGAAAGATCATTGTGGGTCCCAATAGTACCAGCATATAGCCTAAACATGATTTCTAGCATGGATCTCAGCTCGAGTGCTCTAAAACATAGAGTACAACAAAATATTCAGATAAAATAGCTACGCAGTTCCAGGGAATCGACTAAATCATAATTTCTACGGTGCACTTCCACACGCCCGTCACCTAGCATGCACGTCACCTCAACATGAATCACATAGCACAAAATTCGGGGTTTCATACCCTCAGAACCAAGCTTAGAAGTGTTACTTACCTCAAACCGTGCAAATCTCTACTCCAACACGCCCTTGCCTTGCGAAACGGCCTCTGAATCCTCGAATCTAGCCACAAATAGTTTGATACAATCAACACGAGCTAAAAGAATCAATTCCATAAGAAAAATACTAAACTATTAATCAAAAATCAAAAAGTCAACTCAAAAGTTGGCCCCCAAACCCACGTCTCAGAATCCAGTGACAGTCACAAAATCCGAACACCCATTCAACCACGAGTTTAACCATACCAAAATTATCAAAATCCGACATCAAATCGCCACTCAAATCCCCAAATTAAACACTCCAAATCCCTAACCTCAAACCCCCTAAATTACACCTTAAAACCACACAATCTAAGCGGGAAAATCAATAGGGAAACAAAATTATTGAGAAAATTAAACCACAAGTGACTTACCTCAAGAAATCCCCTGAAAGTCCTCTCAAAAATCACCTTAGACCGAGTTTGCAAAGTCCAAAATGAGAGAAATCATGAAACCCTTCGGATTTAAACACTACCCAACTATCCCACATATGCGGTCCAAAAATCCTCTTCTGCGGTCAAAAATCCGCATCTGCGGAGTTCACTTAAGGGGCGATCAACCGCTTCTGCGGTCCCAATTCCCTCTCCTACGGGTGCGCATCTGCGCAAGCCCATCCATTTTTGCGGACCAGGGACTTCAAGCCTTCTCCGCTCCTGCGACCAGCCTCCGCATCTGCGAGATCGCAGGTGCGGAATTTTCCCTCGTACCTTCGCAAACCTTCTCTTCGCCCAGAACCGCATATGCGGCCCTAAGGGCGCTTAAGTGGCTCCGGACCTACGGTCACTCCCTCGCAGGTGCGGTTGCACCGGACCAGAACACACCAGCCTTAAAAAATTCCAAAAAATCCAATCTGATTTCGATCTGAATCACTCCTGAGGCCCCCGGGACCTCAACCAAACATACCCACAAGTCCTAAAACACGATGCGAACTAAATCGAGACCTCAAATCACATCAAACAACATCAATAACATGAATCACATCCCAATTCAAGCCTATTGAAAACTACGGAATTCCAACTTCTACAAACGATGCCGAAACCTATCAAATTACGTCCGATTGACCTCAAATTTTGCGCATATGTCACAAATGACACCACGGACCTACTCCAACTCCTGGAACCCCATTCCGAGCTCGGTAACCATAAAGTCCACTCTCAGTCAAACTTATAAATTTCCAACTTTTGCCATTTCAAGCCTAATTTAACTACGAACATCTAAATCATAATTCGGACACGCTCCTAAGTCCAAAATTATCACGACCCAAAATTCATTAATGGTCGTGATGGCGCCTAACACCTATGCCAGGCAAGCCAACAATAGTTGATTAACTCGATTATTCATTTTAGTCTTTTTGAAATCAAAATTTTCCTTCAATTAAATAATCAGAAATAAATTTTACAAAGTAAATGATAATATTTTCCCAATTACAATACTGAACAACTCATAAGTACCCCCAAAATCCGATGTCACGAGTGCATGAGCATCATCTAGGAAGTAAAATAAAATACAGCATGTGTCCAGAATATAAATTAATAGGAAAAATACAAATAACCCTGGAGAAGACTCTGCTGGCTACGGATCGTAACCTGAAATGCAGCTCGCGTCAAGTCCCCGCATCATCCGTGCCTCCGCGCCCGAAGGACCACCGGACATAAAAGTACCTGCACAAAAATGTGCAGCAAGTGTAGTTTGAGTACGTAAATTCACATGTACCCAGTAAGTATCTAGCCTAACTCCGGAGGAGTAGTGACGAGTNCCTTTTTTCGTAATCCGCTACAATGCTCTATACTTAACCATACTACGGACTCGAAATCCTTAGGCACCGCACTTAAAATTTTTGAATTCACTAGGACCGTTATTGAGAGTCACCCACTCTGACTTGTTCCCAAATATGATCAAACTCCAAGGCTCTGCTAGTACATGAACGCCCTCTCTAAGAAGCACCCGACTGAATCACCTTTCTTGTACATCACATATACACAAAGCATAAATCCTGAGTTTTCCCAAAGCCTGAACATGAATCAATAAGGCCAATTATAGCACACATTCCTCAAATCCTTTGCTCAAATCACCACTGATGTTCTCTTTCCTTAGTCGTAATAACCCACCAATACACCGATAACCAGAAACCGTACGAGTAGACAACTACTTAATCCAATCATAAATGGTGGGGCTCTCCCACTTAGCTTGAAGCTACAATTACATAACCATGGAACCTAACAAGATTCCTTCTTCCTTACTGACATAACCTCGCGCAATCGACCCGCCAAATTCCTCGAAATCTTCTTGTTAACCATTTCATGAACGCTCTGAATCCCTAGCCACATCCACACGTTCGACCTCACACCGGGTAGCCAGTAGAATTCTTCGCAGAATCTTCGTCAATACCATTTCACAATACCCTGCCCCGAAGGCGAATTGAAGAAAACCATAACACCGACGAACTTAACACATTCATCAAGGACGACGACGCCACATCACGAATGAAGATTCCACCACGCTCAAAAATACCAAGTCTCGTTACTCCATCAACCCAAACTTGATCATTCTTAGTCCGATTGCCTTTCCTCCATTGGAAATAAAATACCGAACCTCTGAATCATGCATTGAGAAAAACCTCCTTTCAAATCATTCACTGCCCCTACACATAGACAAGTATCCTACTATTACTTTAATATTGTGCGATAACAACTTATGAACATCATAGCAATTAGTGCATAGCCCCAAAACCATCAGAAATACAGCTACTGAGCTGAAATGACAGAACATCCTTCCACAATATAATGACATTAACCCAATCGAATACGCAGGGAGAAACATCCTGCACCACCTCTACAGTACCATTAAAAATTTTCGATTCCCAATTGATAACAAGCACTTCACGTCGCATAAGATTGAATAGGAAAGAAATGAAGGCATAAGCCTCAAAGGAATCAAATCGCACGATGAGGAATCAAGAAGGGAAGTGCTCCTAACAGTCCTGTAGCCTCTCGAAGATAAGTACAGGCATCTCCGTACCGATCCGCAATACTCTATTAGACTTGCTCATGACTCGTGAGACCTATGTGAACCTAACGCTCTGATACCATGTTGTCATGACCAAAATCCTTTAAAGGTCGCGATGGCCCCCAACACCGCTGTCAGGCAAGCCACCAATACTTGATTAACTTAATTACCCATTTTAGTATTTTGAAATCATAATTTCCCTCAATGTAATAGTAAAATATGGAATTTTCAGAGTAAATAAAAGTATTTTCACAATCTCAATATTAAACAACCCATAATTACCTCAAAACTCGATGTCACAAGTGTATGAACATCAACTAGAAATGTAAAATAAAATACAACATCTATCTAGAATACAAATTGGACAGGAAAAAAAAATATAAATACTCTGAGGGAGACTCTGCTGACTGCGGGTCGTAATATGGAATGCATCTCACCTAAGTTCCCACATATAAACACGCCTCTGCTCTCACAAGGCCACTAGACATATATGTACCTGCACAAAAATATGCAGCAAGTGTAGTATGAGTATGTAAATTAACGTGTACCCAGTAAGTATCTAGCCTAACCCCAAAGAAGTAGTGACGATGGGTCGACATCGACACTTACTAGTGATCCAATAAGACGATTATAATAAGAAGTAAACAGATATGGAGCAGAGTAAACAAACGAAATAAACAAGTGTAAATACGTGATATAATCCTTCTCTCTACAATAGGCTCAAGCTCTCAATTAGCAAATTTCTCCTCAACCGGAGCATAAATATATATATATATATAATGAACCTCACCAAATAGATTGTTATAATTCGAATCAGGGAAATACTCACATATACTCTGGCTTCTTGCCAAATATTACGTACGATACCATGAGGATATTTTTATAGAAATGTCAAGGCGTACGACCCGATCCAACATAAATAATAAATTGTGCATCGCTGAGGGTCGAACAACACGAACTATAGATGCATCTATTAAACTGTCGAGGCGAACGACCCGCTCCCATGAGAGTGGGGTACATAAATCCTGCCGAGGAAAACGACCCGATCCCATTAGAATAAGAAGTACATAATCATGTCGAGGCGATCGGCCCGATACCATTAGAATAAGGAGCTTTGACGGGTCCTTGACCCCACTCACGAATAAACGTGTGAGTTGTAATTTCTTTAACAAAAACCTTTCAATGAAACATATATATCACGGAAACATGTTGTAAGAGGAGTAAAATTATTCAGTGACTAATCATGAACTCGTGTAGTCTCTACAATAGCAAGTCTAGTCTCAAGTAGTAATGTAAAACAAAGGAATTTAATAGGCAAGAGACTGCTCAAATAGTACAACTATAGCATGATGTGAACCTAAACCTACCCGGACAATAACATGAATATAGCTACGTACGGGCTCTCATCACCTCGCGCATATGTAGCCCCCACAACAAGTAGCACACATCAATATACAACACCTAGGGGTAATTTCCTCCTCACAGAGTTAGACATGAGACTTACCTCACTCCGAAATGCCATTACCGGCTCCAAAGCTCTCCAACACCTCAAATCGATGCCCGTCGCTCCAAAACTAGTCGACTAATGTGCAAACCAATAAAAATATACTCTAATACTCATAACAAATCCATTTAGACAAATTCCCAACTCCGCTAGAAAAGCCGATAAAGCAACCCTCGGGCCCACGTGCCCGGATTCTAAAATATTTCGAAGATAAACATTACCCATAACATTACGAACTCAAATATATGATTTATTCTCGATTCCATGCCCAAATTCGTGATCAAAATCTAAAAATACCAATTTATAGGTTTTCTACCAAAACCCCAAATTTTCCATGAATTTCCATGTTAAAATCGATATATAATCCAAGTATTTAACTTGCAATAAGTGGGAATCACTTACCTTGACATAGATGATGAAAGTCTCCTCTTCGAAAGCTCCAAATATCGCCCACCCAAGTAAAAAATGAGAAGGGATGAGCCAAACCCCGCATTAAAACCAATCTGCCCAGGCCCGCCCTTCTTCGCGATCGCGAAGGCTAAACACACTGCCTCCACATTTTCCTCTACGTGTTCGCGACCCATTGGCCGCGTTTGCGAACCTGGTGAATCCCTACCCTTTGTGTTCGCTGACCCCCAACTCATTTCCTCTTCGTGTTCGCGTTCGCGTAGGCTTCCACAACCTTAGATCCGCGTTCGCGTCTCTCCTATCATGTTCGCGATGGGTAAATCCAGCATCCCCCAAAAGTCTCCTTCGCGAACGCATGAATCCCTTCGTGTTCGTGAAGAAGGAAACCAGATAGCAGCAATCAACAACAGCAAATTATTCCAATTTGGCCCGAAACCACACCGAAACACACCCGAGGCCCCCGGGACCCCGTCCAATCACACGAACCAGTCCCATAATATAACACGGACCTGCTCGAGGCCTTAAATCATCTCAGACCACGTCAAAACCATGAATCGCACCCCAATTCAAGCTTAATGAACTTTAGAATTTCAAACTTCTATATTCGATGCCGAAACCTATCAAATCACGTCCGGCTGACCTCACATTTTGCACACAAGTCACATTCGACATTACAGACCTACTCCAACTTCCAGAATCGGAATCCGACTCCGATATCAAAAAGTCTACTCCCGGTTAAACTTCTCAAAAACCTTTAAATTTCTAACTTTCGCCAAATGACCCCGAAATGACCTACGGACCTCCAAGTCCACATCCGGATGCACTCTCAATACCAGAATCACCATACAAAGTTGTTCCGAAACTCAAAATCCCAAACGGACATCAATAACATTGAAATGCACATCAACCCAAATTATGAAATTCTTCCAAAACGCCAACCTTCCACAATAGGCGCCAAAACGCTCCCGGGTCATCCGAAACCCGATCCGGACGTACGCCCAAGTCCAAAATCATTATACGAACCTGTTGGAACCTTCCAATCCTGATTCCTAGGTCGTTTACTCAAAAGTCAAACCTTAGTCAATTCTTCCAACTTAAAACTTCCGAAATTAGAATTTTCTTCCCAAACTAACTCCGAATTTTTCGAAATTCAATTCCGACCATATGTGCAAATCATAATACATGAAGTGAAACTATTCAAGGCCTCAAACCGCCAAAGGACATGCTAGAGATCAAAATAACATGCCGGGTCGTTACGAAAATACCCAACGGAGCTAACGAAACCATCAAAACCCCCTTCCGGAGTCGTTTACACATAAGTCAACATCCAATCAACCTTTTCAACTTAAGCTTTTAACCTTGAGACTAAGTATCTCAATTCATTTCGAAACCTCACCGGACCCGAACCAACTACCCCGCCAAGTCACATAACAGCTATAAAGCATTAAATAAGCAGTAAATAGGGGAACGAGGCTACAACTTTCAAAATGATCGGCCGGGTTATTACACTAACCTTCTTTGGGGACCCATCTTGGTGCGATATGGCTGTGCTATATGCACATATACTGCGCACCCAAAATTTTTTAAATGTGATATATTAGTTTCATGACCCAAAACTAATTACACCGGGGAATATTTATGATAATTTATCTGTTTGAGGCGAACTAGCATTGTTGCATGCAAAATTGCATGACCCCAAACAGAAATGGGTAACCTCGTTTTCATGAGTAACAGTCTTGCTATCAATTACAGACGTTTAATCAAAGATTCTGAAAGGCCATTTTGAGTGTGAACATGAGCTACATGATGTTCCACTTTATTCCCAATTGATAAGCAATAATCATTAAGTGCTTGGGATGAAAACTCAGTAGCATTATCAAGTCTAATAGACTTAATTGGATTATCGGGGAATTGTGCCTGTAATCGAATTATTTATGCCATTAATTTTGCAAATGCTAGGTTGTGAGATGACAATAGGCACACATGAGACCAATCTAGAAGATGCGTATATTAAGACTATAAAATATCTAAATGACCCACTAGGTAGGTGAATAGGTCCACAAATGTCCGCTTGTATACATTCCAAAAACGCAGGGGACTCAATCCCAACCTTTATTGGTGATGGTCTAATAATTAACTTATCTTGATAACAAGAAGTGCAAGAAAATTCATAATTTAAAAGAATCTTTAAATTCTTTAATGGATGCCCATTTGAGTTCTCAATAATTCGTCTCATCATAATATGTGCCCTTAATTGCACTAGTTCTTGTCCCATACAGGCCACAAGATAAAGATGGGAACTTCTCAATAAACCTTTTCTGTCCAGAGACATTCTTGATAACAATGAGATATTCAAGATTATTCTCATCTATTGTCTCAATATGATATCCATTTCGGCGGATATCTTTAAACTTAATAAGTTCCTCTTGGACATGGAGGAAAACACTGCATTATCTATGATAAGTATTGTTCCCCTAGGAAAAGTTATAGTAGCTCTTCCAGAGCCTTCAATTAGATTACTACAACCAGAAATTGTAGTAACATCTGCCTTACACATATTTAAATGAGAGAAATTTTTCTTCTCTTTTAATATTGTATGTGTCGTACATGAATCACTTAAACAAATATTTTTACAATTAAACTTTGATCCAAGTTTTCTTTGTGAGGTATCCATATTGGCTTCCCATGATTTGACATACAAAAGAAATATACGAATAAAAATTAGTATTTTCAGAGAAAAAGGCAAAAGAAACAAAGTTAAATTAATGATTCAATAATGAACTTTTAATGCAATTTTGAGCAACTCTAATTATGATACTAATTGATACTAATAACTACTACTCATGTAAAGAACTATGATATTCAAAGAAGTCTGCCATATCCAAGTGGGTGATGTCAAATTCATTGTCAGAGACAAAATTGGCTTATGGGCTTTTATTCTTTAGAGATGCTCGATAAAGCTCACCCAAATATTTTGGTGTACGTCAAATATTTTCCCAATGGACTTTTCTACCGCAACTATAACATTCAGTTTCTGAACCCGTTGCCTTTGGCTTCTCATTTTTTCCTTTCCACTTTTGGTGGTTATTTTTCTTTGAGGGATGATTAACACCAGGAAAATTTCTTCCTTGGCTACGGCCATGGTCACGACCACGAACATGGCCACGACCTTTTCCATGCTTAGCATAATGGGAATACACCTTATCCACTTCAGGCAATGGTGTAGACCCAATTGGTCGATTATCGTGATTTCTCATGAGCAAGTCATTATTTCGTTCAGCCACAAGGAGAAGAGAAATCAACTTAGAGTACTTCTTAAAACATTTCTCTCTGTACTGCTATTGCAGGACCATATTGGCGGTATGAAACACTGTGAATATTTTTTTAAGCATATCATAGTCAGTGATACTATATCCACAGAGTTTCAATTTATAAGTAATTCTGAACATCGCAGAATTATATTCAGAAATAGACTTAAAGTCTTGGAGCCTCAGATGAGCCCAATCATATCGTGCTTGTGGAAGTGTGACCAACTTTAAGTTGTCATATCTTTCCTTTAAGCCATTCCACAAAATAAGTGGATCTTTGACTGTGAGATATTCTTTTTTCAACCCTTCATCAAGGTGATGACGCAAGAAAATCAAGGCCTTAGCACAGTCTTGGGTAGATGATTTATTTTTATCTTTAATGAAGTCTCCAAGACCCATTGCATCTAAATGGATTTCAGCATCCAACATCATGACATATAGTTCTTGCCCAAAATTTCAAGGGCAACGAACTTTCTTTTCATAATATTAGTCATAATTAAAAGAGAAAAAAAATTATACCTTAGTCTTCTCAAAAAGATTCTTGAGATGGTAGAGTCTTGTGCTAATAACGTGTTATGGAATAATAGAAAATAAAGTAAAACAAGAGGAATTTAGAGAGAGATAATTAATAAACTTTTCTTGATGATATTCTTCAAATGTTTGGGCCTATTTATAGGCACTTTTGCATGAAAGGATTTGGCCATTTGTCCAAAGTCTTGACACTTGTTGAAAAGGCTTTGTCACTTGTTGAAAGTATTAACATTTGTTGAAAAGATTTTGCCACTCGTTGAAAGTCTTGACATTTGTTGAAAGGCATTGTCACTTGTTGAAGGCCATGCCACTTGGCCATAATTTGCTCCTAAGTAATTTCATAATACATGGACATTCACTCTTAATATTATTTACGAAAAAGGTCCAAATATGCCCTTATACTATACGAAATTGAGCACATTTGCCCTTCGTTAATACTTTAGCTCAAATATGCCCTTGAAATTTTG
>AWOL01S0090208.1:11096-34703 GCA_000715115.1 Nicotiana otophora | reverse complement strand
TCCACAAACGACGTCGAAACCTACCAAACCATGTCCGATTGACCTCAAATTTTACACACAAGTCAAAGATGACACCACGAACCTATTCCAACTTCTGAAAATCCAATACGACCCTGATATCAAAATTTGCATTGCCGGCCAAAATCGCCAAAATTCCAACTTTCGCCAATTCAAGCCTAATTCTACTACGGACCTCCAAATCACATTCCAGTCGCGCTCCTAAGTCCAAAATTACCTAACGCAGCTAACGGAACCATAAAAATTCAAATCCGAGGTCGTTTTTGCACAAGTCGATATCCGATCGACTTTTCCAACTTAAGCTTCCAATTAAGAGACTAAGTGTCTCAATTCACTCTAAAACCACTCCGGACCCAAACCAACCAACCCGGTAAGACATAATATAGTTATAAAGCACAAAAGAAGAAGAAATGGGAGAAATAGGGCTATAACTCTCGAAACGACCAGCCGAGTCGTTACATCATTCCCTTCTTAAACAAATGTTCATCCTCGAACGGGTCTAGAAATGTACCTGGAGTCTCATATATATGTGGATATCTCCTCCGCATTTCCCACTCGGTTTCCCAAGTGGCCTCCTCCACAGGCTGACCTCTCCACTGCACCTTCACTAAAGTTATATCTTTTGACCTCAACTTCCGTACCTGCCGCTCCAAAATGGCCACCGGCTCTACATCATAAGTCATATCACCATCCAACTGAACCGTGCTGAAATCCAAAACATAGGATGGATCGCCGGTATACTTTCGGAGCATAGAAACATGAAATATTGGATGCACACTCAACAAGCTAGGTGGAAAGGCAAGCTTGTAAGCTACCTCCCCGGTTCTCTGAAGTACCTCAAAAGGCCCAATGAATCGAGGGCTCAACGTGCCCCTCTTCCAAATCGTCATAACACCCTTCATAGGTAATACCTTCAGCAGAACCTTCTCCCTAACCATGAAAGACACATCACGGACCATCCTGTCAGCATAGCTCTTCTGCCTAGACTGCGCCGTGCGAAGCCGCTCCTGAATCGATTTCACCTTGTCTAATGCATCCTGGACCTAGTTTGTACCCAAGAGCCTAGCCTCACCCGGCTCAAACCAATCTACCGGAGATTTACACCACCTCCTATATAAATCCTCGTACGAAGCCATCTGAATGCTCGACTAATAACTATTGTTATATTCAAACTCCGCGAGCGGCAGAAGCTGGTCCCATGAACCCCCAAAATCAATGACACAAGTGCATAACATGTCCTCCAATATCTGGATAGTGCACTCGGACTGTCCGTCCATTTGAGGGTGAAAGGTTGTGCTCAACTCAACCTGAGTACCCAACTCTCGCTGCATGGCCCTCGAAAACTGTGGTGTAAACTATTTGTCTCTATCTAAAATGATGGAAACTAGGATACCATGAAGGCGAACAATCTCTCGGATGTAAATCTCACCAACCGCTCTGAAGAATAAGTAGTACCAACTGGAATGAAGTGCGTGGACTTGGTCACCTGATCCCCAATCACCCAAATAGCATCGAACTTCCTCGAAGTCCGTTGGAGCCCAAGAAATCCATGGTGATCCGCTCCCACTTCCACTTTGGGATCTATAACCTCTGAAGCTAGCCACTCGGTCTCTGATGCTCATACTTAACCTGCTGACAGTTGAGACACCAAGCCACAAACCCAATTATATCCTTCTTCATCCTCCTCCACTAATAGTGCTGTCTCAAATCCCGGTATATCTTCGCTGCACCCGGAGGAATGGAACACCGCGAGTTGTGGGCCTCCTCAAGAATCAACTCCTGAAACCCATCCACATTGGGCATACATATCCGGCCATGCATCCTCAACACGCCATCATCACCAATAGTCACAACTCTAGCATCACCTCGCCGAACCCTGTCCTGGAGGACGAGCAGATGAGGGCCATCATACAGACGCTCCCTGATACGTTCATAAAGAGAAGACCTAGAGACCACACAAGCCAATACACGACTCGACTCCGAAATATCCAATCTAACAAGATGGCTAGCTAAGGCCTGAACATCTAATGCCAAGGGTCTCTCTGCGGCTGGAAGATACGCTAAACTCCTCAAACTCTCTGCTCGGTGACTCAAGTCATCGGCCACCACATTGGCTTTCCCGGGATGGTACAAAATGGTGATATCATAGTCCTTAAGAAGCTCCAACCACCTCCGCTGACGCAAGTGAAGATTCTTCTATTTGAACAGATGCTGCAAACTTCGATGATTAGTGTAAATCTCACAATGAACCCTGTACAGATAGTGCCGCCAAATCTTCAAGGCATGAACAATAGTTGTTAACTCAAGATCATAAACAAGATAGTTCTTCTCATGGGTCTTCAACTGGCACGAAGCATAAGCAATCACTCTAACCTCCTGCATCTAAACACATCCAATACCTATCCGCGAGGCATCACAATACACTGTGTAAGAACCAGAAGCTGATGGTAGAACTAGAATTGGAGAAGTGTTCAAAGCAGTTTTGAGCTTCTGAAAGCTCTCCTCGCACTCATCCGACCACCTGAATGGAGCACCCTTTTGGGTTAATTTGGTCAAGGGAGAGGCAATAGATGAAAAACCCTCCGCAAAATGACGGTAATAGCCCGCCAAACCAAGAAAGCTCCTAATCTCCGTGGCTGAGGACGGTCTGGGCCAACTCTGCACTGCCTCTATCTTCTTAGGATCCACCTGAATACCCCCGCTGGACACCACGTGCCCCAAGAACTCTACTGAACCAAGCCAAAACTCATAGTTGGAGAACTTTGCATAAAGCTTCTCCTCTCTCAATCTCTGTAACATAATCCTCAGATATTAGGCAAGTTCCAACTAGTTACGAGAGTACACCAGGATATCATCATTGAATACAATAACGAACAAGTCCAAATAAGGATGAAACACATTGTTCATCAAATGCATGAACGTTGCTGAGGCGTTAGTCAACCCAAAGGACATCACAAGGAACTCATAATAGCCATATCGGGTCCTGAAAGTTGTCTTACGAATATCCGAATCCCGAATCTTCAGCTGGTGATACCCTGACCTCAAATCAATCTTGGAAAATACCCTCGCCCCCTAAAGCTGGTCAAATAGATCATTAATACGTGGCAAAGCATACTTGTTCTTGACTGTGACCTTGTTCAACTGCCTGTAGTCAATGCACATCCTCATAGAACCATCTTCCTTCTTTACAAATAGAACTGGTGCATCCCAAGGTGACACGCTAGGCCGAATAAACCCCTTATCAAGGAGTTCCTGAAGTTGTCCCTTCAACTCCTTCAACTCCGCTGGTGCCATATGATATGGTGGAATAGAAATGGGCTAAGTGCCCGACACCAAATCAATATCGAAGTCAATATCCCTGTCATGCGGCATGGCCGGCAGGTCTGCAGGAAACACATCCGAAAACTCATGCACCACCGAAACAGAATCAATGGCATGAGTCTCTATACTAACATCCCTCACAAAATCCAAATAGGATAGATAACCCTTCACAACCATCCATTGAGCCTTCAAGTATGAAATCACTCTACTGGGAACATAGTCTATAGAACCGCTCCACTCAACATTCGGCAACCCTGGCATTGCTAACGTCACAGTCTTAGCGTGATAATATAGAACAGCATGACATGGAGACAACCAATCCATACCCAATATCACATCAAAAATCGACCGTACTGAGCAGCAAAAGCTCCACTCTACTCTCTAGACACCCAATTGTCACCACACATGACCGATATACGCAGTCTACAATAATAGTATCACCCATAGGAGTAGATACATAAACAGATAAAATTAAAGACTCGCGAGGCATATCCATAAAATGAGTGAAATACGAAGAAACATATGAATAAGTGGAACCAGGGTCAAATAATACAGAGGCATCTCTGTGACAAACTAAGACAATACCTGTAATCACAGCATCTGAAGCAATGGCATCTGGTCTGGCAGGAAGAGCATAGAAATGGGCCTGGCCACCCCCTGATCTGCCTCCCCCTCTCGAGTGACTCCTAGCTGACTAGGCTCTACCCGAGGCTGGTTGAGCGAGTGGAGGAGGGGCTGTGCTAATGACATAGACTAGCTAATCTGCGCAGCAGGACCTCCCACTATACGGGGATACTCTCTCCTCATATGACCAAACTCCCACACTCATAACGACTCCCAGGTGGTGGTGGTGGGGACTTAAGGGAGCCCCGAGCACTGGGATAACTGGCAAAAGGACCTGGCATAGACAAACCCTGACCCGATGGAGCACGGGACGAACTCTGCGCTGGGAGGGCACCGAGAGATGAACGGCCTTGTTGATAACTGTGAGAACCATGGCCATATGATGCACTACGGTGACCTAGACGAGCCGTCTGAGCATGTCTGAAAGGACGGCCTCTACCGTGCTGGAACTAACCCCCAGAAGGAGCACCGCTAAATCTTCCTTGTCCACGAGGCCTCTTGGCCTCCCTCTTAACCCTCTCCTGACTGCGAACCATCTTAATCTGATGAGCAATGTCGACAACCTCATCAAAAGTAGCACCAGATACTCTCTCTCTCTGGTCATAAGCAATCCCAACTGATAAGTGAGGCCAACTATAAACCTCCTAATCCTCTCCCTGTTTGTGGGAACCAACCAGATAGCATGACGGGCCAACTCCGAGAATCGTATCTCATACTGCATCATAGACATATCACCCTGACGAAGCTTCTCAAACTGTTTGCGCAGCTCCTCTCTGTGGGACTGAGGCACGAACTTCTCCAGAAAGATAATGGAGAACTGTTGCCAGGTAATGGGCGCTGCACCGACCGGCCTACGCCTCTTGTAAGCCTCCCATCAACTTAATGCAGCCCCAGAGAACTGAAAGGTAGTGAACGAGGCCCCACTGGTCTCCAGAATACCTGCTGTACGGAGTATCCTCGGATACCTGTCCAAGAAACCCTATGCATCCTCTCCCTCTGCACCACTGAAATATGGAGGTTGGAGTCTCACAAACCTCTCCAATCTACGTTGCTCATCCTCAGGCATAGCAGGAACCACATAGTCCTCAGCAGCTGCAACCGGCTAGGCTGGTGGTGCCCCCGGTGTCTGGAATCCCTGTACACCTGCTCTAGTGTACGGGCAAGTGGCTGTTGCGGCCAGAACAGAGACTGCCTAAGCAAGACTGGTACACGCGGTCAGAATCTGAGCTAAGGCCTCCTGAAGGCCTGGAATCAGAATAGGCACAGGTGGTGCCTGAGCTGGTGCATCAATAATTGGAATCTGGTCATGATCTGGGGCAACTCGTGGATATGCAGGTACTGCCCTAGCTGCTGTGCAGGCTGCACTTATGCCCCTACCGCGGCCTCTACTGCGACCTCGGCCTCTCGCGTCCCTGGATTGTGGTACTGGTGGTTATCCATCCTGCTCGGTAGTACGAGTCCTCAATATCTGTGAGAGAATGAAACAACAGAAGTTTAGTTACTAGAATCAACAGATTTGCACGACAAGAATTCAAGAAGGTGGAGTTTCCTAAGGTTCTGCAGCCTCTCGAAGATAAGTACAGACGTCTCCATACCGATCCACAAGACTCTACTAAACCTGCTCATGACTCGTGAGACCTATGCAACCTAGGCTCTGATACCAACTTGTCATGACCCAAAACCTAACCCGTCGTGATGGCGACTATCGTGATACTAGGCAAGCCGACCTTTCCAAAACACTATCAAAATTTAACAGAAATGAATTAAGACATTAAAATAACCAGAGTTTTTCATAAAAGCGGGGGTAAAACCCGAATAAAACATAAGTGCAGACAAATAGCCCGACATCGGGGTGTCACTAAGTCATGAGCATCTGACAACCAATCTAGAAATAGAGTCTACTACAGTCTGTGCCAAATGCCAATACAAGAGAGAAAAGATAATACGAAAGGAGAAACATGGACTGCGGACGCCGGCAGCTACCTCATAAGTCTTCGATAATCAGCCTGCGCACGAACACAGCGACCGCTAGAACCGTACACACCTGGATCTGCACATGAAGTGCAGGGTGTAGCATGAGAACAACTAACTCAGCAAGTAACAGAATTAAATAAGGAACTGAGAAGCAGTGACGAGCTATAAAAATACAGTTCATTTCAAAAGTTTTCAGTAAAGAGTGAACATGCTTTCAAATCCGGTGGTGTTAGTCAAATCAGTTCGAGCTCAAGTAATATAGATATTAATCTTCCAGAAATTTCACAACAACAATAGATAAAAACTAAGTGCAACAATAAATGAAAGCAAGTACAGCCTCTCAAGGTAGCAGTTACTCAACTCATCTAAACAGCTCATACTCTCGGCTCTTAGCCCTCAATACACACTCTCAATAGGTACTTGCGCTCACTAGGGGTGTACAGACTCTGGAGGGGCTCCTTCAGCCCAAGCGCTATATTGCTGCGGCATGCAGCCCGATCCAATATTGTTGCAGCTTGAAACCCGATCCAATATTATTGCGGAGTGCAACCTGATCCAATAATTAATATATATATATATATATACACATATATCCCGAAGGCTTGTTGCGATGTATAACCCGATCCATATAAAATATAATCAATATCCTATATTGCGGCGTGCAGCCCGATCCCAAAATGTCACTCTCACTCAGGCCCTCGGCCTCACTCAGTCATCAATCTCTCTAGTTTCACTCACGGGCTCACAATGCCATGAAACTAGCCGACAACAATGATATGATGTATCAATAAATAACAACTGAGACTGAAATATGATATGAATGCATGAATATGACTGAGTACAATATATCAGTGAAGTTAGCAAGATGACAGCAAGAAACGATCACTATAGGTCCTAACAATATCAGCATAAAGCCTAAACATGATATTTACCATGATTGATAGCTTAACTACTTTATCACACTGTGATAACACAGATATCAACAAAATAGGGCCACTATATAGTGCCATGGAAACAACGGAATCACAATTCACAGGGTGCACGCCCACACGCCCGTCACCTAGCATGCACGTCATCTCAATACCAATCACATAAGACATATTTCGGGGTTTCATACCCTCAACACTAATATTAGAAGAGTTATTTATCTCGAACAAGCTAATTCCAACATCGAATACATCAAACAATGCTAAAGGAACCAATCCCGCTCGAAAAGATCAAATCATGAATCAAAAGCCCAAAACCGACCAAAAGCCCAACCCGGGCCAGCACCTCGGAACCTGAAAAAATTTACAAAATGCAACAACCCATTCAATTACGAGTTCAACCATACTAGTTTCACTCAAATCCGACTCCAATTCAATGTTCGAAACTCAAAAGTTCATATTATGAAATTTTAGGCCAAAACCCCCAATTTCCTCTATACAATTCACAATCCAATTACCAAAAATGAAGGTAGATTCGTGATATAAGACAAAAAATGAGTAGATAACACTTACCCCAGTCCACAAGATGAAAATTGCTCCAAGAATCACCTCAATCCGAGCTTGGATATGTAAAAATGAAGCCAAAATCGCGAACCCTTGTATTTATCATTCCGCCCAGCACTTTCGCATCCGCGACACATTAGCCGCTTCTGCGGTGTCGCATTTTCGACCAAAAACACGCTTTTGCGGAGAAGCACTGGAGGTCTACCTTCACACCTGCAATAAAATACCCGCATCTGCGCACTCGCAGGTGCGCGCCCACTTGTCGCTTCTGCGCTTCCAATCCGCTTCTGCGTCCAATGCACCGCTTCTGCGCCTTCGTAGATGCAAAGCAGTCTCCGCTTCTGCGGAACACTGCTCCCAGTAATAGTTTCGCTCCTGCGACACTTGCACCTGTGCAAACCAGCCGCAAGTGCGGTCACACCAGAACCAACAATAGCAACATTGAAGAAAATGATCCGAAAAATGCCCGAGACACTCGGGAGCCCGCTCGAATATACCAACAAGTCCAATAACATAACACGGACCTACTCGAGGCCTCAAATTACGCATAACAACATCAAAACGATGATACACCTCAAATCGCAATCTATGAACTTTGAACTTTCAAATTCAATAACTCGTGCCGAAACATAGCAAATCATTCCGGAATGACTTCAAATTTTGCGCACAAGTCCCAAATAACATAACGAAGCTATTACAATTCCCGGAATCACAATCCGAATTTGATATCAAAAAGTCCACTCCCGGTCAAACTTTCCAAAATTTCAACTTTCGCCATTTCGAGCCAAATTCAACTACGTACCTCTGAATCACAATCCGGACATGCTCCTAAGTCCGAAATCACCTAACGGATCTAATGGAACAATCAGAACTCCGTTCTGTTTCCAAATTCACAAAAAGTCAAACTTGGTCGACTCATTCAAATTTAAAGCTTCTAGCCGAGAATCATTCTTTCAAATCAATTCTGAATAACCTGAGAACCAAAAACGATGATTCACATAAGTCATATTACATCATACAGAGCTACTCATGCCATCAAACAACCGAGCGAAATGTAAATTCTCAAAACGACTGGTCGGGTCGTTACATCCTCCTCCACTGAAATATACATTCATCCTTGAACGTGTCCAGAGTTTTCTCAAAGCCATCAAACCGTAGTATAACCTTGCCATGCATATACTCGGGGGTGATCCCACATCACCCTATCCCATACAGGTCTGATAACACAACATAACTGAAATTGCTCAATTCAACCTAACCCACAAGCCTTTGAATCAAATTTCCNATATATATAGCCCGAAGGCTTGTTACGGCGTCCAACCCGATACAATATTATTGCGGCGTGCAACCCGATCCAATATACCTCACAGCTCACAGCTCGGTACTCAGGCCCTATCTCACTCACTAACCTCTCCAGCACCTCGGGCTCACAGAATATCATAATAATTAGCCCAAACAGAAAATACAACAAGTATCAACAAGAAATGAGAGGGAGCGGAGATATAACACCCAAGTAAGACTGTGACTGAGTACAAGACAACAATTAGCAGTCAATTCAACAAGTATTCGACCACTGTGGGTCCCAACAGTGATATCATATGGCCTAAGCATGGTTTCTAACACGAAAGACAGTCAATTGCTCAAAGACAAGGATAAACAAGTAATAACAATGGCCATTCGACTTTACAGTCTCACGGGGCGGACCAAGTCACAATCCCTCATAGTGCACGCTCACACGCCCGTCACCTAGTATGTGCGTCACTTCCAAATATTCACATCATACCAATTCTCGGGGTTTCATACCCTTAAAACCAGATTTAAGACTATTACTTACCACAACTATGCAGAAATCCAACTCTGAAATGCCTTTGTCTTTTGAATCGGCCTCCAATTTCTCCGAATCTAGCTACAAACAGTATGATATAATCAATATTCGCTAAAATGATCAATTCCACAAGAAAACTACTAAAATATAGTCTAAAATCCGAAATCGCCTCAACTCGGGCCCCCGGGCCCACATCTCGAAACCCGACGAAAGTCACAAAACCCGAAAGCGCATACACTCACGATTCCAACCATACTAAATTTATTCCAATCCGACCTCAATTGCCCCTCCAAAACCGCAAAATTCACTCTCCAATTCTCGAGCCCTAATCTCCCAAATCTCACCTCAAACACTCACCAACTAGGTGTAAAATTAGTCGGAAAACACCATTATTGAAGATAAATAGGAACAAAGAACTTATCTCAGTGATTACTCTGAAATCTCTCTCAAAATCCCCAAAATCCGAGCTCAAACATGATGAAAATGGTGAAAAGTCTCGAAGTGTTCTATTTATAGGTTCTGCCCAGACTTCTCGCACCTACGCTCCATTTTTGCATCTGCGGAGCCGCATCTGTGGGCAAAGCCCCACTTTTGCGGAAATATCCCTACACACTGCCTCCACTCCTGCGATCAAGTGACCGCATCTGTGCTCTTCGCGGGTGCGGGAACTACATCGAACCTGCGGTCCAAACTCGCACCTGCGCCCCTAAATCTGCTTCTGCGACCATCGCAGGTGCAGAAATACCATCGCACCTGCGTCCTCTGCCCAGGTCCTCCTTATCCGTATCTGCGGCTCCTCCTTCGCTTATGCTGGCTCGCGCCTGCGGTTTCCACTCCGCAGGTGCGGTTACACCAGTAGCAATAGCTACAATTGCAATTCTTCAACTCCCATCAAGCCGTTAACCACCCAAAATCATCCCGAGGCCTTCGCGACCTCAACCAATTATACCAACAAGTCATATAACACTATGCAAACTTAGTCGAATCTTCGAATCACTCAAGACAACATCAAAACACCAATTACACCCAGGTTCAAGCCTAAAGAACTTCTAAACTTTCAAATTCCACAAACGACGCCGAAACCTACCAAACCACGTCCGATTGACCTCAAATTTTACACACAACTCAAAAATGACACCACGAACATATTCCAACTTCCAAAAATCTAATTCAACCCCGATATCAAAATTTCCACTGCCGACCAAAATCGCCAAAATTCCAACTTTCGCCAATTCAAGCCTAATTCAACTACGGACCTCCAAATCACATTTCGGACGTACTCCTAAGTCCAGAATCACCTAACAGAGCTAACGAAACCATAAAAATTTAAATCCGAGGACGTTTTCCCACAAGTCGTCATCCGGTCTACTTTTTTAACTTAATCCAATTAAGAGACTAAGTGTCTCAATTCACTCTAAAACCACTCCGGGCCCTAACCAACCAACCCGGTAAGACATAATACAGCTGTAAAGCACAAAAGAAACAGAAATGGGGGAAAGGGGCTGCAACTCTCGAAATGATCGGCCGGGTCGTTACAGTTTCGTCATTGCATTCTTCTTGATTTTGCAACTGTTTGTTCCCCAATAACATTACATATAATCACTGGTACGATTTTAATGGTTGCTTTTGTAATTGCATTAACTTTGTATGGGGTTTTATTTTAGTATTAGTTTTATGATTTAATTTCTGGGTTTGTTTTTATAGTCATCTTAGTTGAATCGTTTCTTTTGTTTTATGGTAAAATAGTTTCCTAGGGTTTACTTTGATTTGTGGATTAGTTTTGTAGGTTTTACTTTTACGATTGCATATTTTAGGTTTTTTAAAACCGTGTTTGTGTTTTTGATGATAATTCTATATATTCTTCAGTGATTTTTGGAGACGTTGAAATTTTTAAAAATTTTGAGAGTTAAATAGATGTTGCTATTAAAGTATGAAGTTTATAATACTTCAAAGATAACTTAATTATAGGAGCTAAAGTTTTGTTTTCTGTTTTGTATAAGTAAAGTATGTTTTGTCTGAAGTTTTTGTTATATTTTTGATGAACTTCAGCATTATTGGAGTTGAATTTGTGTTCTGTATTTGTAAAAACTACAGCATGTTTTGGCTGAAAGTTTTATTTTGTAATAACAAGACAAATCGAACTTATCCTACAGAATGAAAACTTTAGCATGTTTAGTATTAAGTATTACAAAAATGAACAAAACAACTTCAGCAAATGTCCGCTGAAGTTTCAAAAAAAACTCATGACAAAACTGTCGAATGAACTAAATAATTTCAGCGTATTTTTGGTATGAAATTTTAGCAAATGAACTAAATAATTTCACCATGCATTAAATAAAATTCAATAAGAAATTACATATTGCAGGACAAAAACTTCATCACGTTCGTCCTGAAGTTTTAGCAAATGAACTAAACAATTTCAATATTTTTCCGTTGAAGTTTCGAAAAACGTTCATGACAAAACTGTTGAATGAACTAAATAACCTCAACATATTTTGGTATGATATTTTAGAAAATGAACTAAATAACTTTAGCATGCATTAAATAAAATTCATTAGAAAATTACATACTGCAGGACAAAAACATCAGCACGTTCGTCCTTAAGTTTTAGCAAATGAACTAAACAACTTCAGCATTTCTCCATTGAAGTTTCGGAAAAAACTCATATCAAAACTATTTGATGAACTAAATAACCGCAACATATTTTGGTATGAAATTTTAGCAAATGAACTAAATAACTTCAGCATGTATTAAATAAAATTCATTAGAAAATTACATATTGCAGGACAAAAACCTCAGCACGTTTGTCCTAAAGTTTTAGCAAATGAACTAAACAACTTCAACATTTCTCTGTTGAAGTTTCAGAAAAAGCTCATGACAAAAACTGTAATTTTTTCCATAATACTACAAAACTTCAATATTGTTGGTATGAAGTTTTAGCAAATAAACAAATTAACTTCAGCATCCATTATCATAAATATTTAGCTTCAACGTGAAACAACTTCACGCTAAATTAGGTTTAACGTGAAAAATCTTCATGCTACAGTAGCATGAAATTTTAGCTTGTATTTGATTAAAACTTTTGAATTCAACGTGAAACACCTTTATTCTATATCTTTCATGCAAAGTTTTTGAAGATCTATAAGTGAAAACTTCATGTTTCATCCGTCAAACAACTTCATGCAAGTGTGATTAAATTAGCATAAGTGAAAAAATCTATATGCGTTGATAGAATTAAAAATCTAACTTGAATTCGGAATTTGAATCTGGTTCAACTTTCTGGTTATGACAGAAATCGTGATTATGGTAGATAAGGAGAAGAGATCTGAGGAGGGACGGAGTGATGGTGGAGAACGGTAAAGTGATTAATGCGTGATTCATCTTTTATATCTTTTGTCAGGGGTATAATTGGCGTATTATTACGGATTTTTTGTCAGCTGGCTATCAAATAATTAATTTTTAAAAATAGGGTAAATGTTAAAAGGTGGCACAAATATAGGGTACGGTTGTAAATCCCCCGTATTTGGCTATAGTATTAGTTAGGTTCTGACATTACTAACTAAATTTTTGAAAGTTGGGGTCAAATGGTTTTCTGGCCCGTTACAAACTTGCTTTTAGTTTTATGACCTCATCTTTGTTTTTTTACAAATAAAAGATTTGCTTTTACACATAATATATCTAAAAAGATACTTTTTTTAATTTCAACATTGTAAAAAGCCATGAAGGCCTATTTCCTCAAAGTTGGGTGACTAATCCACATGCTTCCAAATCTAAATCAGTGTTTTAAAAAGCGAGGGCGTGAGGGGAGGGGTTTTACTTAATACGGGGCGAGGCGAAAGCCTCGAGACATGGGGTGTAAGCCCCATGGATCTTTAAGTTTTTAAATTTATGAATTAATAATATAGCATTATAACAAAAAAGATATAAAAGATACATTAAAAGTTCATGAAAACTAAAAAGAATTTAAGAAACTCTTATAAAATAAAATATCTAGAATGTTTTACAAGTATAAATAATGCAATACTGTTAAAGTTACTATGAAATATAAATTTACTACAACGTCTTAACTTTCAAACAATTGAAAATCATAATTTCTTTAAATAATATTATCAATACCTCCTTAAAAGTAAATACTCAATAAATGGTATCAATACTTCATTTAAAATATTACTCCTTCATGAGAAATATAAAATTATTTTTAAAGAGTAAAATAATAAATATATGATAATTTAGTGAGGCATTGAACTAAGTGTCACGAACCCAAATTTCTTCCGTAGGATGTCGTGACGGCACCTAGTCTCTAAGACTAGGTAAGCCTATCAATGCGGAACAACAATAGAAATCTGAAATAAATAAATCTGCAAATTCACATAATTACAACTCCCAAAATTCGGTAGAAATAAGTCACAAGCTTCTAAGGATTTATCCTCAATATCTCTATATATCAGAGTCTAAAGAAAATAAGGAAGCAACATAATAAGGATAGAAGGGGACTCCGGAGCCTATGGATGCTGGCAGATATACCTCGAAGTCTCCTCGTACGGCTAATTCACTGATGCTTGGTCTGATAAGATTTACCTGGATCTGCACAAAAAGATATACAGAAGCGTAGTATGAGTACACCACAGCGGTACCCAGTAAGTATCAAGCCTAACCTCGGTAGTGTAGTGACGAGGTCAGGTCAAGCCCTACTGGAATAATAAAAGACATGGAAAAAAGGTTATAAATATAATAACAATAATGACAATGGGGATAAATCAAGTAAGTAATATGTCACAATTTAACTACACAGAATAAGAGCTATTAACAACTCGCGGAAGGAAAATAAAAATTTACAACTTTAAGGAAAACACCAAAAATAACCAAAGACAATGCAGCCATAAAGCAATATCAACAAGGGCACTCCCGAGGTACCGCCTCATAGTCCCAAATCATAAATAAATTTACAATATCTCATTTCCTTATATCACCGCGAGAGCCTTCACATTAAATTTTTAAAAAAAAATATTTTTCCCGAAATAGCATCCCGCGTTTTAGCCACCCTTATCACATCGCATGACTTCTAGTAGTTCCCCTACTAGCCACGCGTATCAAGCCACCCTTATCTCACCGCATGCGTTTCAACACTCATACCTTATATCACCTCATGCGTATCAATATTACAGTATATCACAATTTGCACCTCAAGTTCCCAAATATTTTAACTTGCCAAAATAAATCAACAATAATATTTTTCCATAATAAAGAGCTCACGGCTGATGCCAAAATAAATCACCAACAATATTTTCCATAATAAAGAGTTCACGGATCCATCACAATGAGTACAAAAATCTCACAAAATATTCAGCAAAAATAATATTTCACAAATTTAACACCTTGTCTAAATATCAAATTTTTAAATGTAAAATACTTCATTTTTAATAATATTTAAATTTAAAAAGCCATCCTTCAATTAATGCACAAAACAAAAGAAACCGAGTTTCAACTAAACAGGTAAAACACTTAGCAGGAACAGGTCATGCAAATTTAAAATACAAAAGTATATTAATGATGATTAATATAATAAAATAAAATAATGTAATTAATATGCAACACTACACTACACAATTTAAAGACATAATCTTCCCTATTTAGCCCGTGTACACACTCGTCACCTCGTGTACACGACTTTCAACATATCAACATTTTCATATCAATACCAATCCTAAGGGAAATTTTTCCCACACAAGGTTAGACAAGTCACTTACTTCAAACCACGCTCAATCAGCCAAGTAGTATGCCTTTTCCTCTATTTTTTGACTCCGATCAGCTCGAATCTAGTCATAATTAATTCGATTCAATCAATACAAATTATAGGGAAAAATTCCATATGAAAATACAAATTTTCTAACAAAATTCAAAATTTAAACCAAAAATCGCACGTCTCGAAATCCGACGAAACTCAAAAAAACCGACAACCCATTCAATTACGAGTCCAACCATACTAGTTTAACTCAAATCCGACTTTGAATCGACACCAAAATCTCAAAAATTCGTTTTATGAGATTTCTAAAATTTTCCCCAAATTTCCATCTCAAAACACTAATTAAATAATGAATAAAATAATATATTCATGTATATTGACCAAATTCGAGTTAGAATCACTTACCCCAATGTTTTTCCTTGAAAATCTCTCAAAACTAACCTCCCAAAGCTCCAATTTATCAAAAATAGAAAAACGGGATGAAGCCCCATTTTATAACTTAAAGTCTCTGTCCAAGCGCTGCCCTCGATTTTTTGACCTCGATTTCCTACCCTCGACTTCCTGACCACGATTTCTGGACCTCGATTTCCTGACCTCGATTTTGACCTTGATTTTTGACAGATGAAGGAAATCAGATCAGCCAAAAACCAGCAAACTCAACTTCAGCAGTCTCCCTACTTCAATTCTTGATCCGTTAACCATCCGAAACTCACCCGAGGTCCTCGGGACCTCAACCAAATACACCAACAAATCCTAAAACATCATACGAACTTAGTTGAAACCTCAAATCACATAAAACAATGCTACAATCACGAATCATACCCCAATTCAAGCTTAAGGAACTTAAGAATTTCCAACTTCTACATTCGATACTGAAACATATCATATCAAGTACGATTGACATCAAATTTTGCACATAAGTCATAAATGACATAACAGAGCTATGAAAATTTTCAGAACTAGATTTCGACCCCGATATCAAAAAGTCAACTCCCCGATCAAACTTTCCAAAAATTCAACTTTCGCCATTTCAAGCCAAATTCCACTACGGACTTCCAAAAAAATTTCCAAACACGCTCCTAAGTCCAAAATCACCATACAGAGCTATTGGAATCATCAAAACTCTATTACAGGGTCGTTTACACATAAGTAGACATCCGGTCACTATTTTAACTTAAACTTTAAACCTTGGAACTAAGTATTCCAATTCATTCCTAAAACCTTACCAGATCCAAACTAATCACCCCGGCAAGTCAAATAACAAATGTAAAGCATAAATTGAGCAGTAAATGGGAAAATGGGGTTACAACTCTCAAAGCGACTGGTCGGGTCGTTACATTCTCCCCCTCTTAAACAAACGTTCATCCTCGAATAGGTTTAGAGTTATACATGGAGTGGTGAAAAGATGAGGATAACAGCTGCGCATATCATGCTTGATCTCCCAAGTCGCCTCCTCGACCGGATGACCTCTCCAATGTACTTTCACTGAAGCAATGCTCTTTGATCTTAGCTTTCTAACTTGTCTGTCCAAAATGGCCACTGGTTCCTCGACATAAAATAGATCCTTGTCCAACTCGACTGAGCTGAAGTCTAACACATGAGACGGATTGTTGTGATACTTCCGGAGCATGGAAACATGGAACACTGGATGAACTGCAGAGATACTAGGTGGTAGTGCAAGTCTGTAAGCCACCTCTCCAACTCTCTCAAGAATCTCAAAAGGTCTGATATACCTCGGGCTCAACTTGCCCTTCTTTCCGAACCTCATAACACCCTTTATAGCTGAAACCCGAAGCAAGACCAGCTCACCAACCATGAATACAACATCACGAACCTTCTGATACGCATAACAATTTTGTCTAGATTGGGTTGTACAGAGTCGATCCTGAATCAACTTAACCTTTTCCAAAGCATCCTGAACCAGGTCTGTACCCAATAGTCTAGCCTCGCCCGGTTCGAACCAACCCACCGGAGACCGGTACCGCCTACCATACAAGGCCTCATACGGAGCCATCTGAATGCTCGACTGATAACTGTTATTATAGGAAAACTCCGCAAGTGGAAAGAACTGATCCCAAGAACCCCCAAAATCCATCACAAACTCACGAAGCATATCCTCCAATATCTGAATAGTGCGCTTGGATTGTCCGTCCGTTTGAGAGTGAAATGTTGTACTCAACTCTACCCGAGTACCCAACTCTCGCTGAACAGCTCTCTAGAACCATGATGCCAACTGTGTACCCAAGTCAGAGATGATAAATACCGGTACGCCATGAAGCCTAACAATCTCGCGAATGTAAACCTGAGCCACCTGCTCCTAGGAGTAAGTAGTAACCACAGGAATGAAATGAGCTGACTTGGTCAATCTATCCACAATCACCCAAACTACATCTAACTTCCTCTAAGTCCGTGGGAGCCCAACAACGAAATCCATAGTGATTTACTCCCATTTCTACTCTGGAATCTCTAACTTCTGAAGCAATCCACCCGGTCGCTGATGCTCATATTTCACCTGCTGACAATTTAGGCATCGAGCTATATATTCCACGATGTCTTTATTCATCCGCTTCCACCGATAGTGTTGTTTTAAGTCATGATACATCATCACGGCACCTGGATGAATAGAGTACCATGAACTGTTAGCCTCCTAGAGAATCAACTCACGCAAACCATCTACATTAGGCACACATAGCCTGACATGCATCTGTAATACATCGGCATCTCCAATAGTGACCTCCTTGGCGTCATCGTGCTGAACTGTGTCCTTAAGGACAAGCATATGGGGATCATCATATTGACGCTCCCTGATACGATCATACAAAGAAGATTGAGAAACCACACAAGCCAAAACTCGGCTTGGCTCGGAAACATCCAATCTTACAAACTGGTTGGCCAAGGCCTGAAATCCAAGGCTAAAGGCCTCTCTACAGCTGGTAAGTATGCTAAGCTGCCCAAACTCTCCGCCTTATGACTCAAGGCATCGGCCACCACATTGGCCTTTCCGAGATGATAGAGAATGGTGATATCATAATCATTAAGAACCTCCAACCGCCTCTGCTGCCACAAATTAAGATCCTTCTATTTAAACAGATGTTGTAGACTCCGGTGGTCGGTATAAACCTCACAATGGACACCGTACAAATAATGCCACCAAATCTTCAAGGCATGAACAATAGTTGCTAACTCAAGGTCATGGACCGGGTAATTCTTCTCATGTACCTTTAATTGTCTGGACGCATATGCAATCACCCTACTGTCTTGCATCAACACTGCGTCGAGACCAATGTGTGATGCAATACAATACACAATATATGACTCTGAACCTGTAGGAAATACCAATACTGGGTCTGTAGTCAAAGCTGTCTTGAGCTTTTGAAAGCTCTCCTCACATTCCTCAGTCCACCTAAACAAAGCACCCTTCTGGTTAATTTGGTCATAGGTGCAACAATAGAAGAGAAACCCTGTACAAATCAATGATAGTACCCCGCCAAGCCAAGAAAACCCCGTATCTCAGTAGCTGATGACGGTCTGGGCCAACTCTCCACTGCTTCAATTTTCTTCGGATCTACTTGGATCCCCTTGTTCGTTACCACATGACCCAAAACTTCAACTGAACCAAGCCAGAATTCACACTTTGAAAATTTGCATACAATTTCTTTTCTCTCAAAGTCTGAAGCACAGTCCTCAGGTGTTGTTCATGATCCTCCCTATTTCGGGAATACACCAGAATGTCGTCAATAAACACAATGACGAAAAAATCAAGATAGGGCTAAAATACACTATTATTTAAGTGTATAAATGATGTTGGGGCATTGGTCAGCCCAAATGACATCACCAAAAACTCATAATGACCATACCGAGTCTTGAAAGCAGTCTTCGGGATATCTGGTTCCTGAATCTTCAACTAATGATAGCCTGAACGCAAGTGGATCTTAGAGAACACTCTAGCACCCTGAAGCTAATCAAATAGGTCATCAATATGTGGCAATGGATACATGTACTTCACTGTAACCTTGTTCAGCTGGCGTTAATTAATACACATCCGCATAGAGCTGTCACGACCCAAACTGATGGGCCGCGACGGGCACCCGATACCTTACTCAACCGAGTACTAACGTAACATATCTTTTGTATCATACTATCATAGATAAATGAGCCGGAGAGGCTGTCATGAGGTAAGTAGAATAAAACATGAGGAAACATTCAATATTGGATGATCCAACATGTAATACAAACTTATACATATGACATACGGGCCTATAAGACCAAAATAATCACTCGTATACTGAACATAGGCTGACAAGGCCATAAAATCTTTCACGTACATGACATATGTCTACAAGCCTCTAAGAGTAGATAAACACCATAAAGGTCAGGACAGGGCCCCGCCACACTAATCAATACATGACCAAATCATATTGATCAAATAAGCAACTCTAGGACCTGCGTTGAGCTGATAGCCTACTTGGAGGACTCTCAACCTGTCTTTCGGGACCTGTGGGCATGAAACGCAGTGTCCCCAGGCAAAGGGATGTCAGTACAAATAATGTACCGAGTATGTAAATAATGACAATCAGTAAATAATAGACATGAGAGAAATATGGAGTAAAAGACTTAACATGTAAGTATGAATAACTCTGTGAATCATTTCATATTTACAATGTCATGCATATGCGTATAAATGTCATACCATGCATAGGTATATGCGTTCATAACATCATCAAGCCTCTGAGGGCATCCCATCATATCATCTCAGCCATTGTGGGCAAATCATCAACGTATACCAGCTGATCAGGTGGTGGTGCGTATATAACGTCATAATCTTTTCCCATATCCCATATACATATAATATACATGTATATAAAGCCATCTGGTCATGGGTCAATGCACATGTATAAATGCATGAAATGCATAAGAAGTGCGTTAATAAGATTTCTCAGAATGTCATAAGATCAATATGCCTTTCAGATAAACTTTATCAACTACGTATTTTTCTGAGACCCATGAACAGAAGATATAATAATAATTCACATGGGGAATCAATAACATAGGCACCCCTAGTACTTCTATGAATAGAGTTATTTATGAAAGTTGTGCGTTTGCTCGTTCCGTTTGTATCGTATAAATCATACCAAAAAGAAAAAGGGGATAGCCTTAACATACCTGAGCCGATTCTCTTGATAATCCCTCTAACACACGTCTTTTGTGATAAAACATGTAATGGCGGATCGAAGTAGGGAAAATTCCGTAGGATGTTCTTGAGATAGATTATACCAGGCTCCCTTAAAATTGCAAAATCTCACGTTGCTAAGATACTAAGAAATCTCATTTGAATTTTTGTTTCAAGAAGATAACGTTACTACCATATGAATTCTAATATGAATTGGCCGAAGCCTTCATTCCTCCTATTGTAGAGATATCAAATCTCCTTAAGTAGTTTATAGAGATTTTTAGACCTTGGTGGGTGTAGGCCCCACATATTAGATGACTAAGCCACTTAATCCTCTAAATGTGCCACCTATATATGAACTTAAGAGTCAACATTTTTGGTTTTCTTGGCTGCCACGTTTATGATCTTATGTCACCACCAAACTTATCCACAAATTCCCAGTTAATTAGTTAATCTCTCACTCAAATCAATAATTACCTAATTATTAACATAATTACAATTATCCCAAATTACTTAAAATACTATTCACTTTTAACATACTTTATATACCTTACTATCATGGTCATGTGGTACCATGTATGGCACTAGTCCATAAATACCGGGTATTATAGCTTAGACCGTATTTTATTCCAAAATGACAAACTTCGACAAAACTCATATTCTTCGATTTACTTACCCTCTCACCTTCATAAATTTACTTATCACTTGTTTGAAATAGCATAATACTTATAATCTCAAAATAATCTCATTCCCGAACTTAAGTCGATTAACTTACGACGAAACTTTATAGTACGAAAATGAGAAATGTAACACATAATACTTATAACCTCAAAATAATCTTGTCCTTAAACTGATGTCAATTATTTTATGACAAATCCAACGTACAATACTACGGGGTGTAACATGATTCCTCCCTTTGGAACATTTGTCCTCGAATGTTGGCTGATGTACTTATCGGTCTCATAACCGAATAGATCTTACGAATGGTTTTACTATTGTCCTTTCCATCTAGGCAACTGTTCTGTGAATAAATCCAAAGTCCAGGTCATTTTCACCTTTAGGCCCCTTTCTCACACCACGGCCTGTGGTCGGAATTATTCCAACTCGTAATTGTTGCTACCTTCTGTCATGCAGCTTGTATGACTCTGACTTTGTATGTGCGCCTATGCGACTCTTCTCTCCTCTTTCCTCCAGCTTTTAGCCAATCTCTAGGCCTTACTTTGTGAACATGTATAGAATTATGACAAGTTGTCCTTCTGGGCGTTTATGGCTTTACTACATCTAAGTAGGTCATACTATACCATAACTCTTACTTCGATTTACTACCAAATTCCAGGTTACTCTCGTTGCTTATCCCATATGTATAAATCTAAATCCTTTAATGCTTCCTCATTACTATTCATCTTAAGAATGACAGCCTAATCTTATTTCATGCTTTGTAACTTTTATCCATTCATTGTTGATTCATCTCAATATTGATCTACAATCTACCACTGATAACTTGACCTCTTGCATAATCACTAGGGCTCACGTTGCATCGAGGAACATTTGAAGTGATTTTCCACCAAACTTCCATAACCGTATTTCATAGCATCTCAATGTGATTCACCTTACGTGGCTAATTTAATCCTGTACAATTCATGAAATCCCTTTTTCTCTTTTTTTTTCTTCAAATCATTACTCAATCGAAGGCCCAAATGTCATCCTTTATCTAACACAATTACACCTTTATTCTATTACCAGGGAAGCATTCCATCTCTTCTAAATACTATTAGTCTTAGACTCCTTTGAGTTCATTCAGGCTATACTGAGCTTTCTATAACTTAGAGAAACCATCAGCTCTCTTGTTTTCATGGTCTTAATCCCAAATACTTATCCATTATCGTCACCTTCTCACTCGCCTTTCCTTATCCTTACTAATGTCTTCCTAAAACCTTATCGCTCTACCATACTTTAGCTTGCGACCTACACACATCTATTTATACAACTCGCAACCTTCCTTCAACTTGCTTGCACCATAGATTTTCTTATATCATTCTGGAACATCAAGCGAGACATCACATCATCTCTAACTCTTCTTTACTCTCTTAAATAGACCTCTCGATACCTAGAAATCATAGGCTGGAAGATATGCCACTGACGATGCCGCTATCATTCCTGGATACTGAATCCCCGTGCTTCTAGCCTTCTATCCGAAGTATGGACTATACATACCCTTCTGCACGTGAGTATCTCATACGTTGTTCACCTTTACCTTACTTACCTTAAAATCTCGCATCACATCTTCTATCTCTTTCATGAACTCCCTTCCATACAAGTATAATTCACATCCACAACTTGAAGCACGATTATAATACTTGCACCTCTGGTGCATACATAATCCGGTGGGAGCTTCATATTGACTTCTTATGAGGCTAGTACTCTTCTAACTGGATTTCTCGTAGAGCCATTATAGAATATGGTTGTTGTACTATCTCTCTTGTACCTATAATATTAAGAGTGATCCTGCAATGTTCTCAATCACGATTTCTATAATTTTCTGGGTCCAATAATCAGACTCCTGATTTACTTAGTTGATGTGATTCTTTAGTTTCCTCTTTCCTCTGATCAGCCTTTATGTAGGCTTAAGCTATCTTTCGATCTGCATCTCATGGTATTACTTTAGCCTTTCATGGACACTATGGAATATCCACGATACAATCTTCTAATAATTCAATCTTTTGTCTATGAGATGGACTCAATTCTTTATTTTAACTTACACCGGAGTCTTCTACGGCTATATGATTGTCAACATATATGTTGCATAGATAATATTCTAAAATCTTAAGTGCGTTCATAACGTAACTAACTCTGGATCATTGATCGAATAATTCCTTTTGTTCCATCTCAACTTTCTTTAAATGCAAGCAATTGCTTCTCCTGGTCGTCCTGCCACTTGTTGCATGAATACTTGGCTTATCTTAGTGCCCACACATATTGGAATTCCATACAACCATATGATCTTGAATGTCACCTTTTGATTTATTTTTTCTTCTTCCCGTTCATTAGCCACGATAGGTGCCACTTTCTCATGGAGTGCATACAATGTTGTTGTGAGACTGTTGTTACAAGACCATTTCCTCTTTAGGTCATTGTGCTTAGGTTGAAGCCTTCTTCTTTATTTCCTCATCTAGTCTTTCGTTGTAGTACTTAGGGAGGACCCTCTGACTCTTGCAAAGTTGTGAGCTCATTACATCGTATACTCGACGGAATTTTTGATGTCCTTCCTTGCCTATAATTATTCGTAGTTACTTACCTCTACGCCCTTGTGCTTGTAGGGTTGCTTCTGAACTGATATTTTGACTGTCTTCCCAGTGGCACTCTCTTTTATTTTCGTAACACTCATACAGTACCTTTAACTACCCCAACTCCTATCTGAATATTTCTCAAGGGTCACGATGTC
>AWOL01S0090205.1:0-13258 GCA_000715115.1 Nicotiana otophora | reverse complement strand
AAAAAAGAAGTCTCAATCCAAAATAAAGAAAAGAAAAGGAAAAGAAGTGAATCTGAAATGCAGAAGCGGATGAAAGGATGTGGACTGCTCAAGACATGACTGAAGTCACAAGCTTTGCATGTCGCGGCTTGATCCGAAAAAACCATAGAAGAATGAACTAGCACTTGCAGCTAGCAAGTATCAAGGTTCAAATCCAAAGTCTGCATGAAGAACCATTCAAGACTCAAGATCAAGCTTCAGAAGACTTATAGATAGGAATCTTGTAACTCATAGCTGATAGGGTTGTTTAGTTCCTTTAGATTTTGATTTTTATGTAATAACAGGACCACGGATCGGAGCCTCGACGAAACCTCACTCGACTCCTCAACCCATCATTCCATCACTCCCTTTGAACTATACGCAATCTGATTCCCTTATGACCCGGGATATGTAGGTTGTCCAAAACCAGGACTCAGTTGCACCCTTTCCTTTGTTTATTTTCCCTTTTGAATAAGGATTTGGTAAAACATTAGTCACACGGCTCACTTTTGTCTTTGCCTGAAAACTCTTCATGTTCCCAAGCAAATNCCGAAGAAGAATGAACTAGCACCTACAGTTAGCAAGTATCGAGGTTCAGATCAGAGTCTGCGTGAAGAACCAGCCAAGACTCAAGATCACGCTTCAAAAGACTCATATAGGAATCTTGTAACTCGTAGCTGATAGGCTTAGTTAGTCTTTTTCATTTTGACTTTGGTGTAATAAAGAGCTCAGTAAGCAGTAAACAACAGCAACAACAGTGAAATCATAGCTTCTCGGTAGTCCCAGCTACCTAAACTTCCAGAACTACACTAACCTGATTCCTTTATAGCCAAGGATATGTAGGCAACCTCCGAAGCAAGGTTTGGTCAAACATTTCAAAAACGCTTCACATGGAGTATCCAAACGGGCAAAAATTGCTCGTAATTGCTCACTTTATCTTTGCCCGAAAACTCTTCATGTTTTCGAGTAAAGAGGGGCTGCTGTGAGCACCTAATTTGTTTTTACCATACTTGTGATTTTTCAACACTTTTTAGTATGTAAATAATTTTAAGTTTAATCTACATATTTTAACCTTAACTTCATTTTTAGTAGGTTTTATTTAAGAAAATTAAAAATCACAAAAATTATATGTTCTTGATTTTAAAATATTTAGCTAGTATTTTTATTTTACACTCTTAAAAGAAAAAAATATATTAATTAAATCAAGAGTCAATGAGTCATTTCCATGTGGCAAGATTCTTCCTTATCTTTTGTAACAAACTCACATGCTCTCTCTCAAAAAATGCACATGCACATGCCCATACACACTGTTTTTCTTGGCCACCAATTACTCCCTATACCTAGACCTATATATTTTTCACTCACCCAACACTCAAAAGGGGGAATAGATATGAAAATAGAGATAAGGTGGAGGGGGTGAAACAGAGACCGAAAAAAAAGAAGAGAGGAAGGGATCTGAAGAGAAGCCAAACAAAAAAAAACGCAGCAATACCCACCAAAACGTTTCATCTTTCTCACCAAAGCCTCTTTGCTTTTGGCCATATAAACGAGTAACCATTAGCTATGTAAAACCACTGCAGTTACCATTTTAGAAACAGCTTCAAAACGCCCTTAAATCACAGCCAAATCAGCCTCGAAATTCACCTCAAACCAGTCCTAAACCAGTTAGAATACCACCCAAAATGGCCATGAAAATCACCTCCGAACCCAGAGTCCTAAAACTCCAATAAAGCACCGAAAATTTCAGCTGGAGTTAAAATAAAGTTCGAGAGGTCCTTTCGAGTTCACGACGAGGTTTCCGACGCAGTCTACTCTTCGGTTGATGATGTCATTCGCGTTCAGTCTTGTCAACATATTTTTCTCTCATCTTCTTTGTAAGCCAATTTGAGGTTCTTATTGATATACTCATAAAGCTTCAAAGAAGGTTCATTGCTTCCACTAATACGCAAATGCAATATTAGTTCCGAAGTTGCAAAAGTTGGTCCCCTAGCGCAACATCGCAAAAGCGAGTAGGATCTCATAAATGCGCTAATCGCAAATGCGACCATTTCCTCACAAATGCGAGAACAGAACACCTGCAAAAATCCTAACCTCTCTCAAACTCTTCGGGACACGTCCAAAACTCACTCGAGCCCTCAGGGCTCAACTCCAACCATTTGCACAAGTACATAATCATCATTCGAACTCACTTGCTCGATCCAAATACCAAAATAACGTCCAAACCCATGAATTAGACAACAGAACACACGAAAATTACAATGAAACTTAACAATTACAAAAAGACAACATACGTCTAATTCCTATTAAACAAACTTGGAATGACACCAAATTTTGCAGACATGTTCCAAACGAAAAACGAAGTCGTACAAAGTCACAAAACCAAAATCTGATCCCGATAGACATAAAGTCAAACCAAGGAAACTTAGGAAAATTCTAAACCTTCAAATTGTCAACTTTCGCAAAAAGTACCAAATCAGCCTAAAAACCTCCGAATCCAATTTCGGGCATATGCCTAAGTCCAAAATTACCATATGGCTCTATTTGAATAATAAAAACTCCATACCGAGGTCAAATACACAAAATTCAAGCTTGGTCAACTCTTCCAACTTAAAGCTTTCTAGTTGAGAATCATTCTTCCAAATTAATTACGAACTGTTGAGGAACCAAAACAAATGATACACACAAGTGAAAATATACCATACATTTCTACGCATGACCTCAAACCACCTAACTTGTCAGGTCAATACATTCTCCCCTACTTAAACATGTGTTGATCCTCGAATGTGCAGAGAATCGTCCCAAAGCCCTCAAGTTACTGTATAAACTCACCATGCCTATACCCGTGGGTGATCTCACTTCATACCATGCCCAGCAAAGAGGGGCAGCTGTGAGCACCTAATTCTTTACCATACTTGTGATTTTTCAACACTTTTTAGTATGTAAATAATTTTAAGTTTAATCTACATATTTTAACCTTAACTTCATTTTTAGTAGTTTTTATTTAAGAAAATTAAAAATCACAAAATTATATGTTCTTGATTTTAAAATATTTAGCTAGTATTTTTATTTTACACTCTTAAAAGAAAAAAATATATTAATTAAAGCAAGAGTCAATGAGTCATTTTTATGTGGCAAGATTCTTCCTTATCTTTTGTAACAAACTCACATGCTCTCTCTCAAAAAATGCACATGCCCATACACACTGTTTTTCTTGGCCACCAATTAATCCCTATACCTAGACCTATATATTTTTCACTCACCCAACACACAAAAGGGGGAATAGATATGAAAATAGAGAGAAGGTGGAGGGGGTGAAACAGAGACCGAAAAAAAAGAAGAGAGGAAGGGATCTGAAGAGAAGCCAAACAAAAACAAACGCAGCAATACCTACCAAAACGTTTCATCTTTCTCACCAAAGCCTCTTTGCTTTTGGCCATAGAAACGAGTAACCATTAGCTATGTAAAACCACTGCAGTTACCATTTTAGAAACAGTTTCAAAACGCCCTTAAATCACAGCAAAATCAGCCTCGAAATTCACCTCAAACCAGTCCTAAACCAGTTGGAATACCACCCAAAATGGCCATGAAAATCACCTCCGAACCCAGAGTCCTAAAACTCCAATAAAGCACCGAAATTTTCAGCTGGAGTTAAAATAAAGTTCGAGAGGTCCTTTCGAGTTCACGACGAGGTTTCTGGCGTAGTCTACTTTTCGGTTGACGATGTCATTCGCGTTCAGTCTTGTCAACATATTTTTCTCTCATCTTCTTTGTAAGCCAATTGGAGGTTCCTATTGATATACTCATAAAGCTTCAAAGAAGGTTCATTGCTTCCACAATGATTAAAATGGACGGTATAATAGGTTGCTCGCCCAATTCACTATAGTTGGCTTATTCTTTGTAAACACACTTAGTTGGCCTGCTTCAGTTGACAAATAAGCGTCAATTACCTCCATATCTTGGCCTATTAGTTTAACGATCTAAGCCACCTTTTCCACGACAAATTTTCATAACTAACGGCCTCATAGTTGATTCCAAAATTACGACAAAGCATGAACACCGTAGCTTGCTTTAGGAGCGATCAATAATAAATCATCGTGACTATGAGTACGGTTCCCGTGGCATAGTCATGATACGTAAATTCCAATTCAAGTGTGCGTTTCACGTGACTCGACTATAACTTCAAATAATAATAAAAATAAGCATGTCGTCAATCGCGGGTGCATTTTATGTGGCGCGGTTTGCGACGTGTGCCAAAACGACAAGTGTACGACATCGTGACTTGTTCCAAAAATAATTCCATAAATAATTAAAAGCGGTTTAGAAGATAAAAATGCACACTAGGTTTTAAAACATGTATTAAATCAGATAATTAGGCCAATTATTAATAGTTGAGCGACCGTGCTAAAACCACGGAACTCGGGAGTGCCTCACACCTTCTCTCGGGTTAACATTATTCCTTACCCGGTCTTTTGTGTTCGCATACCATAAATAGAGTCGAATTTCCTCGATTTGGGATTAAAAAATAAACCGGTGACTTGGGACACCATAACTTATTCCAAGTGGCGACTCTGATTTTAATAAATAATCTCATTTCGATTAATGTCACTTTAATTGGAAAAAAACTCCTTTATCCCCCACCCCACTGCGGAAAAAGGAGGTGTGATAGGGTTTGAGAACAATCTAGAGAGAGAACATGCAAATAAATGAGAGAATCGTGGTTCAACAATGGGGAAGACAACAGAGAGAATAAACTGAAAGAATAAGAGAGAAAAATATTAGACAATATATTAATGGCTTAACTGTAGGAAGTGACCATAAATACATATTTTGCTATAAAAAACTAAAATGTAGTTATAGAAAATAATATTTTAAAAGAGTTTTTATTTATAATAAATAGAGGGTAAAACTTTGTTATAAAAGGTAAAATTTTCTTATTTTAAATTGGGGCCCAAATATTTGGGGCCTAAAGCCATCATCTCTTGTTTCATTTGCTTGGCCTTGAGCTGGCACTACCGTCAAACTCAGAAACATGTGATACAGAAATATACACATAAAGCACATGAAATACCATAGCATCTAGAAACACAGGTCCAATATTGCAATTAAAACTGTGATGACAGAAGAAGAATCTAATATTATACAATTTTATCTAGCCGCATAATTTTTTTTTAAAAATATTAATCAATGTTCTCAAGTATCAAGGAAAACTCTTGTAAAAATTTTAACTGTTTAGGTGTGCTTTGTCTATATTAGCTAATGAATAATTACTCCTTAAAATATTCTTTATGTCTTAACTTTCTCTAGATTAAACATTATATACTAATTGGGGATTGAATAATTTTAGCTAAAATTATAGAAAAAGTTATTATATTTAAAATCTGAGCATAATGTTAAAGATAGTTATAAATAATAATTGTGTGTAAGATATATTTTTTGAGGGAATATCAACACAAATTTGCATCATTTCTTATTTCCGTAGAATAATCAAATCAGTTTCAAGTGCTAGTAATTAAAAATAGACATATCAATTGCAATTCAAAAAGTAACTAACTTAAAATATTATTAATTGTCATTTTTTTCATAACACAAATATTCTAGTGATCCGATCCATTGAATTTAGGATGAATAGCAAATATAAATTAAATTAATAACTAAATTAGTAATTAATTTAAATATTAGCATTTTAAATAAATAAACTCATGATAGTATAAGGTTTAATATGCTAGACATAATATCGTAAAAGTTAAATTAGAAACTAATTTGAAGTTGTAAATTAATATAAAATCTCAGAGTAACATCTATTTAGTTAATCATACTTTTGTTAGAAGAAAAATGTATGCACAATTGCACCTGCCTTCAAATGAAAGAGTTGTCGTACAAAATACTTTTATTGTTCGAAAGTATTAGCAACTAATTAAATTGTAAATTGTTATATCGTATTTACTTCTTCATGAACTCATAATGTTTAAAATTTTAGATGAATATGAATATTAATTATTAACTTGCTTGTGCAGTTAAACTTCAGCTTAGCATATATAATATATTTATGTGCAAATATTATTTTTTATTTAGTGAATTAATTCTGCTACGCTTTAACTTGTCAATTTTTTATATTGAATAATTGCTTTAACATATTTGATATTTATACTCAAAAATTTATTAGTTCCTGATGGCATAAAATTTAAATATTTTATTGAATTCTAATAGAATTCCCTTTTCAGTTCCTATGGTTGGAATGAATTAGCTATCAAAAAGTATTTGTATTTTGTGCAAGTATGAAACATGCAACTTTTAAGGAAAAGTGGGTCTCACAATTTGTATATGCATTCTACCATATTAGATTTAGAAGTAGAATACTAATCTTACCATAAATAATAATAGAAAAATTTCTTTATATTAGAAGTAGAATACTAATCTAAACTAATCCATAAATGATATTTGAATACTAAAATCCAATATTTGCAAATACATAACCACCAATATTCAATATTGAACTTTTATTACCAAAATTTATAAGGTGAAATATTTAAATACTTCTTAGAATGTATCAAATAAAATAATTATAATCTTCAATTTTATTAAAGTAAAATATAGATGAAATACAACTTCAAGAGTTTTTTTCCTTTTAACTTCAGTCAAATCAAATTATCCAAATGACCGCTAAAATAATTAGAAATAAAATAAACAATGGCTAAACTTGAACTAAAAAACGTAGCAAAAGTTAAACATGCGTTAAATTTGGTCCAAAATCTTTTGGCCTTTTTTTGAAATATTAAGAACGAATTAATTATTTTTTTGAAAGTTGTCATTGGAGTAAAGAGATTAGTAGTATTTATTATACTTTTAATGAACAAATTAAGGTTAATAACGTCAATTTTATTGTTAATTAATATTTAAAGATAAATTTTTTAATATATTTAAAAATAATTAAAAAATTAATTAAAATGGACCGGAGGGAATAATATTTAGGCATGTTATTTTTCGGTGTAATTATTCAGTGTAAAAGCTGATAGAATTGTTATTTTGGCTTCAAACTTAATGCTTACTTATATGGACACGTATACTTGTGTCTATATTTTTACTCTTATTGAGAGTTTTAGCAATCCCTAGATGAGAATGGAGAGCTAGGTGTGAAATATAAAATACTTGTGGGCCCACATGGTTAGCTGTTTCATAAAGGATAAACATAGCACGTGAAATGAAAATTAAAGCTGGACCCACATATGGGAGGGCGAAATGGTCAAGTCACATAAAAAAATGCATGATAAATGTACTTCTTAACCAATGACAGTGCTCTATTTCTTGATGTTACCGAAATGCCCTTACAATGCAAGGCAAGCATGTTCACCTAGTGCCGGTTTATTCCCTCTTCTATAGTAACTAGTAAAAGTTGGCCCGGGTGCAGTTGGATTGCATATTGTAAACTTTTAGCATGAAAGTTAACTGTGTTAATTTATTATGAAATTCTTCTAGCTTGTGTTTGTTTTTTTATCTTTATTTTAATTTGATAATCTAATTTAGATATTGCAAATAGCTCTTCTAATTTCAATTTGTTATTCGTTTGATATTTAAGTTTTGCAAGGCTTGAAAATATGAGTTAGATTCTGGTACTTTTGACAACATGTTTTTCCTTGAATGGCTTTATCTTTCTCAAGATGATATTAGATTTGGTAATTGGAAGATCTTCTTTAAAGAGTCTTTTGTCACAAATTTTTCCAACTATGTTACAACTGCAGTCTATCTATACTCTTTAATACTTACAATTATTAATATACTACTCAAAATTTTAATATAATAGCTTATTCAATTTTTCCTCTAGATTTCCTAAAATATTCGTTTACACAGTCCTGGGGAAGTACCCAACAAAGAAAATAGCAGTCCAAAGAGTTTGATTTTCTTAAGAATTAAATTTAAAGGTGATGTTGAAAAAAGTGAAGAGTTGCTGTGATTATATTTTTTATAAATAAAGAATACGTGCTCGATCTTTTTCTTTTTAAATGGTTGATACTATTATTAATTTTAAATTTTTTAATGTGGTGATATTTTCTTCTTTTCTTTGCTAACGTACGTTATTAGATTTATCTGTACAAGAAATTATTAAATGTTCTGATGTCTCCTTTTATTTCCATGATGCTATACTAATTTGCTTTTAATTTCGATACAAGAAAGGGGTTGTAGTGTTGTACTATGTTAATGATGCCACCTTTTACAAGCTGAAATTAGATAAAGGTTAAATGATGAGAAAATTTTACAAACCATATTGTTTAGTGGTTATTAGCTAATTGTAGCTATCATTTACTATATTACTTCCTATAGCTATGTTTTCAGTTTTTATAGAGTGTATTCGATGTATTTAAGCTACTGTATTCATGAATACAGTAGCAACACTCGGCGTGAAACATGGGAGTCCAGTTAGGCAATTATTGTATTCGACTGTATTCGCGAGCTGCATTCGCGAATACAGTAACGTAAATTGCGTAAATCGTGGTCTATTTAATTGTTTTAAAACGTAAGTGAATCAATTAACACAATAGACTTCTAATATAACTCAACTAACTCAATTATATCACCCAGAATCTGTATTTCACGCCGAATCTGTAGAATATTTTTTCCAACCGAAAAATACAACAAAACAGAGCAATCTCAAGATTTTCAATCCTTCATTTCTTCTGTTGCTATCATTCATGGAAGTTCTGTTTTCAACCAATAAAATTCGAGATTCATATCATCCAGAATCTGTATTTTAAGCTGAATCTGTAGAATATTTTTTCCAGCCGAAAAATACAACAAAACAGAGCAATCTCAAGATTTTCAATCCTTTCTTTTTCTGTTGCTTTCGTTCATGGAAGTTCTTTTTTCAACCAATAAAATTCGAAATTCATACAATTATATACAAAAATCGGTATAATTTGATTTACATATGGCAAGTTTAACCGTGCTACTGCCTCATTCTGGCAAGTGGAACAGTGAGAGTAACTATGTCGATTATTCGATTGAGGGGATACTGATAAAGGAGTATACGTCGTACAATGATTTGGTTGCTTCAATTTCGAAGCAACTCGGCATAGATTTGTGCTCAAAGTCAATTAAAATTGAATACAAAGTAGATGAAAATTGCACGCCAATGAAAATACATAACGACATGGGTTATATGATGTATGTAGAGTTGAAAAAAGTGAATAGAGAATTCGGGATGTATCATTTGTGCATAACAACAATTGACAAAGAAGTTGTAGCTGGAGGTAGTTTAATTTAAGGCGACCTTGTGCAAATTGACAAAGCAAATCAAAGGTGTAATTTTGATACAAATGATACACTTACTATTGAGTCTGTCAATTCGGGCAAACCAATTGAGGTGTTCGAACTGGACACAGATTTGATTATTTTAAAAACTAATCAAAGAGAGGTTATGGTTGGACGAGTATATAAAGATAAGGCTATATTGAAACAGGTGATGGAGCATTATGCAATATCTGAAAGGTTGCAATTCCGAGTTGATAGGTCTAATACTATCAGGTTTGAGTGTTCGTAATTACAACTTGTTGAACATCATGTTATATTCACATGTATGGTTATGTATTTTGAATGTGAAATTGTATATTGTTTTCATGGTAGAATTTTTATCTATATTTACATGACTTTCATTGTTATACTTATGAATAATTATGTATTTTAAATACATGTATTCATATGTATTTTACTGATAAATATTTATTACAGTGACTTTCACTGGTTGTTCTTAGATGCATTTATAAGTATTTAGATATATATATATATATATATATAATATAATTACAATCGTATTCACATGTATGTGTGTGTATTTTAAATTTTTGTATATTGTATTCATGCAGGTAGAATTTTTAAATTATATTTAGATGTATTTAAATATGTTTGGATATATTTACATGACTTTCATTGTTGTACTTATGAATAATTATGTATTTCAAATACATGTATTCATCTGTATTTTACCGATAAATAGATATTACAGTGACTTTTGTTATTTGTTTTTAGATGTATTTATACGTACTTAGATGTATATATATATAATTACAGTCATACTCATATGTATATGTGTGTATTTTGTAATAATGTATATATATGTAACAATGTATTCGCATGTATATGCGTATATTTTTTAACCATTTATACTGATCATATATATTGCGAAAAAATTATCTGCAGCTATACATTATTATGTATACCAGAGGATTGTGAATGGAGATTTAAGGCTTCTAGCATTAACAAATCATAAATATTCAAAGTGAGAGAGTTAAATGATAAGCATACATGTCCGTTGAAAGATAAGGTGTATGAGCAACGTCACGCAAGTAGTAGTCTTATCGGTGGTATGATTAGATCCAAGCTTACTAATCATAAGAGGAAATACACCCCAAAGGATATAATTGATGATGTGAAATCAGATTTTGGTGTAAAAGTTAGTTATATGTTGGTGTGGTGGGCTAAAGAAAAGGCATTTGAGAGGTGAACCGATTGATTCATACAATAAATTACTAAGGTACTATATACAATGGATATGACATATCCTAGTTCACACATTAGAATGGTAAAATCGCCACAAAATGAGTTCATGTATGTGTATATATCTTTGTATGCCTTTATAAAGGGGTTCGATCATTGTATAGACCCATTGTGGTTGTGGATGGAAGCCACCTAAAATCGGCATACACCAGGACATTCGTCTCGGCCAGCATGTTGAATGGCGCAGGTAAGTATGGGGATTATAATAAAATTTGTTAATTTTACTGCCTATTAAAGATTGAAATACATATTTTTAATATGTATGCAATTGTATTTACAGGTCATATACTGCCACTAGCATATGGTGTTATTGATTCAGAGAACGATGTTGCTTGGTCGTGGTTCTTTGAGCAATTCAAGGAAGCATATGGTGAGAGGGAAAATATGTGCATCGTTTCAGATAAGAATGAGAGTATTATCAAATCTGTATCGAGAGTGTATCCAATGGTACCATATTTTGCTTGTATATGGCATATATGGAATAACGTATATAAGAAATTCAAAAAAATCATTCAAAGTTGAGTGAGATATACTTCTCGATGGCAAAAGCATGCACACAGGCTGAATTTGATAGTCTAATGGAGAAGGTGAAGAAAGTAAATATTAGGGTGAAAGAATACTTGAAATGAGAAGGTGAAGAAAGTAAATATTAGGGTGAAAGAATACTTGAAATTAGCTGGATACGAAAAGTGGGCTAGGTTGTATGCACTTATTAACAGGGGATGAACCATGACGTCAAATATTACTGAGTCAATCAACGCCGCACTTGTGTCAGCAAGAAAATTGCCAATATAAGACTTCCTCGAAGAAGTTAGGAAGATGTTTGGACATTGGAATTGCAGCAATCAGAAAGAAGCTTCACACACGTACACAATGCTTGGAAAAAAATACCAGGAGATGCTTACTTTGAATGAGGCAATGTCTACACATATAATTATAATTTTTTTTTAAAGTCATTGTATCTTGTATTTAGCCCTGGTACAAGGTGTATTTATTTCTGATACAATTTCTACTATTCAAATACAGAATGCTCGTTGTATTATAGCAGTTGTGCATACTTTCTGTTTTATGAAATGTTAAAAAACTGATCATTATATGAATACATTACATGTTTATACATTTGCATTTCATTGATTGAATTCAATGGTTTTGTTTCTAATCAGATGCATTTTCTAAGCAGATAATCTATATGTTACTGTATATCACTATATTCATCAGTTAAAATGTCATCATCTTTAATATTCTGCCAGCCTAAATATAGACTGTATTCCACGGTATTTAATATATTTCATTGTATATCACTGTATGTCTTTGTATTTTATATCTACATATATGTTTGTATTTCATTGTATTTTATACATACATATTTGTTTGAATTCAATATAGATGATAATTCTGAAAGATAAATAAAAGTTTACTGTTGTATATTTAAATTATTTTTTAATTGTATATATCTATATTGTATTTAATACATCTATTCTTTGATATATATATGACTTGTTTTTTAAAATGTTCAAAACGTATAGGTCTATGTTTAAATATAGGTTGTACCATCGACTAAATACTTGCATACGGTGAACGGTGAAGGAAGGCATTACACTGTTTGCCTCTTAGAGAGAAAGTGCAGTTGTGGGCGGTTCCAAGTTGATGAATTACTATGCCCACACGCTTGGGCTGTCTTGAAGAGCAAATTTCTAATGCCAGAAGATTATTGGTCGAACTATTACAAACCAAAGTCTGTTGTAATGACATACGAGGTGCCCATGTATTCGCTGCCTGACCGAAATGAATGGAATATACCAGCACATATATCAGAGGAAGTTGTCTTACCACCCAAATGGAAAAGACCTCCTGAAAGGCCGAAGAAGAAGCGCGATAAGCCATTTAGTGAATTGTTGCAAAAGAAAAATCAACATTCATGTAGCATATGTGGGCAGGGAGGACATAATAAGCGTACTTGTAGAAATGTTCCACGTAGGACTTAGTTCACATTTTGACGTGTATTACTGCAATAACGATGTGTCATAGATTTCGGTGACATTGTGAAATAATACATATTAATTAGTTGGTATATTGGATTATTGCGTGAATACATACTGCTGAATATAATTTAGTAAACTGCTGAATACATACTGCATTTATATTTTGAATAAATATGAATATACACAAGTGCATTATATCTAAATAGATAATTACAATCTGCTGAATACATATCAATACAAAATGCATTATACATACAATACAATCTGAATACATTTGAATACTTATGAATACAAAATGCACTACACATACAGTATAATCTGAATATATTTGAATACATCTGAATACAAAATGTAGAGCACATACAGTACAATCCCACGAATATATTAATCTACTGAATATATTTGAGTACATGTGAATATAAAATGCAGTACACATACAGTGCAATCTCTGCAATTTATCTCAAAACATGATGCATATACAATCTGCTAAATATATATGAATATATATATATATACATATGAATATAATCTGCTAAATATATTTGAATATATGTGAATACAAAATGCAGAGCACATATATTACAATGTCCAGAATATATATTGAATACATAAGTAATTTCCTAAATATATTAATCTCCTGAATATATTTAAATACATGTGAATATAAAATGCAGTACACATACAGTACAATCTCTTGAATATATATCAATACA
>AWOL01S0090191.1:0-14788 GCA_000715115.1 Nicotiana otophora | reverse complement strand
TCAGAAATAGCTTTCCCCTAAAATTTACCTCCACATGGCTCAAATCTAACCAAAAGTGACGTAATATCATCAACCAATGCAAAGGAAAACAATTACAATAGATAAGGTTTTGTTCTTTACAAAACTTTCAAAAAGTCAATAAAAGTCNTAAAAGTAATAAGAACTGTTCAACCAATAACTCTTTTAAATATAAAATGCACAACAAGAATCATAACCGAGGGATCATTCCCTACAGGCGTAACCACTGCATACTACAGCTCCACATTACGTCAACTGATCAGTTGAAGCAGTACCAAACTAGCAAACAAGTAGTATGGAATGTCACTGGAAGTTGTGGTGCCTTCCTGGGAAATTATACATTGTTGTTTGTCATGTTCATTTCTTCTTTGGCTCTTGGATAGTCACTGAATCAAGAGCTTGTACAAAAAATGGAAGACCAACTATTGGAAAGGCCCGCATAAAGAGTGCACTGCACAGATTTCACATGACTGGGATGAGGGCTTGCTATGCAATTGCGGGAACTTTGAATGCATTGTGGAGGATCTGCTTGATGTACTCAGGTACTACAACACATCATGATGACATATATACTGGGTTTCCTCTGAATCATATAGGGATCATTCAAGAATTTTTGAACACAAATCAAGATGTCCATGACCATGTTCCAAGCTGGACAATATCATTTTGGATCTTTTGGCAAGTTTTTATGGAAGGGCATGCTATAGCATCTGTTTTAGACATCAGGAGGTGTATGTTGATCGACTACCTAGAAGTTTGCTTTGCCCAGAATCACGCGTAAAGCCTGGCCACTTTGACAAAAATTGGTGCAAAAGTTGGAATTCTATCACTTATGGGTTAGCTTGGTCAATTGCTATAGCTCAATGTCTTATGCTTGATTTAGTTCATTATGTACTTCCAATGATGAGTATACTGTTTAATCTTGGTAATAGATTTTATGTACTTTCATGGTTTATCTTTTAACATTTTGTGAAACCTCCTGACACTTTGTAATTGGTTCTTTGTTTTTGTTATTATTAATAAAAACATTACTAAGCAGCTAGCTTAGTAGTATATTGGCTTGAAAACATTACTAAACATTACAAGCGAGGCACCGCTTCATATTCACATTTCACAATTTCAATCACCACCTTTCCTTATACCGCCACGTGAGCCTTACATTTAGATAGTTTTGAAATATTTTTCCCGCAATAGCTACACGCACTTTAGCCCACCTTATGTCGCCGCATGGCTTCAAGTAATTCCCTTACTAGCAGCACACACATAAATTTCACCTTATGCTGCCGCATGTACATTAACCCCTATCCTTATACCAACATATGCGCATCAATATCACAACACAATAACAACTCGTACCACAAGTGCCCATATGCCACAACTTGCCGAAAATCATGACTCAACTAAAATATGTATAAGAATCTCAACAATAACAAAATGAATGTGAATTGCTCAACAAGAACGATATTAACAATTAACAACTTCACCTCAACGTGATAACAACTTTTACAACTTCAACACCAATAACTCAACAAGAAGATATTCAATGAAATAACAACTTTAAGTAAACGTAATCCAACAATTAAAGATGTAACAAGGCAATAAGGAAGGCAATAACTTCAATTATGGCATAGTATCAAGTAAGAGGTAGCACAAGTGTTAACAAAGTAAAATAAAGCATGTAAGGGTAGACTAACAATGAGAATTATAACATGATATGATAATTCAATTAAAGGCATGGAAAGAGTCTACATAACCTAAACCGGTCAAATACCACATAGAACCCGTGTACCCACTCGTAACCCCTCGGCGGGGGGCAGATGGAGTATTGATGTCATATTGCGTACACGATTTTCACATAACACAAACAACACAATCACTCCCAACTCCTAAGGGGTAGTTCCCCCAAACAAAGTTAGACAAGATACTTACCTCAACTAGGCCAACTCAACCTTCAGAAATAGCTTTCCCCTAAAATTTACCTCCACATGGCTCAAATCTAACCAAAAGTGACGTAATATCATCAACCAATGCAAAGGAAAACAATTACAATAGATAAGGTTTTGTTCTTTACAAAACTTTCAAAAAGTCAATAAAAGTCAACCCGAGCCCGCTCGGTCAAAACCTGGGTCCAAGGGTATATTTCGACTATCCATAAACCCACAAGTCTATATATGTGATTCGTTTTCAAATCCGAGTACAAACCGGCTTTCAAAACTCAATTCTTTATTTTTCAAAAACTTAAACAACATTCCAAATTTTCCTCTTTGATTCACAAAAATTTGATGTTAAATCTAATATATATTCATAAAATAAAATTCAAATTGATTAGAATCACTTACCTAATGTTTGTAGATGAAAATCGCCTCTCCAAATTGCCTCCTACCGAGTCTAGGGTTCTAAGATGAGAGAAATGAGATGAAATCCTGACTTTCCTAACCTTTTGTTCAGTTGCAAGTGTCGCAATTGCGAAGAAAAGCTCGCATTTGTGGCACTAACAGTCTCAAGGGAAACCTCGCAAATTCGAAGATGGGTTCGCAAATGCGAACCCTGTTCCCTTTGCAAAAGCGACACTATTATCGAAAATGCGAACCTAACCCAGACCAAGTCAACTTCGCAATTGCGACCTAGGCATCGCAATTGTGATACCTATGAACCCCCTGTTAAGGTCAAAATTGTGACCCTTGTGTTCGCAAATGCGACACCAGAGGCATCAGCACACCAGCAACTCAGATTCCGTCCATAACTATTCTGCGACGCGTCCGAAACTCATCTGAGCCCTCGGGGCTCCAAACCAAACATATCCACAAGTCTAAAAATATCATAAAATCTCGCTCGCTTGATCAGAACATAAAAATACCTTCTAAAACTACGAATCGGATACCAAAAAACATGAATTTCAAAATAAAGTTTAAGAACTTCTAGAATTGCAACTAAGCATCTGAATTCTATCAAATCAACTCCAAATGACACCATATTTTGTAGACAAGTTCTAAATAGCATAACAGACATATTCCAAGTCGCAAAATCTAATTCCGAGCATGATAGCCAAAAGTTAACCTACGGTCCAACTTCTAAACCTCAAATTGCCAATGTTCGGCAAAACAACACATATCAACCTACAGACTTCCGAATTTAACTCTGGGCATACGCCTAAGTCTAAGATCACAATACGAAGCTATCAGAGTCATTAAAACACCATTCCGGGGTCTTTTGTCACATGAGTCAAATATTAGTCAACATGATTAACTTAGTCTTCTAAGCCAAGAGGCAAAGGGTCTAAATCAATTAGAAATCTTTCCGGAACGAAACCAATCAACTACATAAGTCATAAAATCAAAATTACACGTGTGTGAAGCATCAAAAGGGGAAACAAGGCGCAAATACAAAAAAATGACCAGTTGGGTCATTATAGTAACAAACAACCTCGAACTGAAAGCAGTGATGACCTCGAAAGAAAGTCAGTGTCCAACACCAATAAACAATAATAACACATGATGTAATGACGACATTAAGAGCAATTAACTCAAAAGATAACATGTTCAGATCGTTCACAAGTACGAAAAATTAGACATGCTTTTCAATTATAGTAGTCAAAGCCCAATCTTTCAATGAAATCATTAAAACATGAATTTATCAAGGAAAACTATGATTCTTCCTACTTTGAACAATAGATAATACATTGCATTTACCATATAGCATGAGGAAAATACATCTCTATGCCTACATATCAAATATACAAGTCAAGTCAATAATATTACAGTAAATCAATCACATATAATCATACTCAGCGCGGTCACAATGCCTGGCTCAAGTTCCCCTCACCATCACACACACAACCACACTCAGCATTGTACGGGTGCCTGGCATAAATTCCCCTCACCAAAGCACATATATAGCCCTATGCTTGCGCTCAATGTGAATACCATACTCCAGAGGGGTGGATCCTTGCCCAAGCACTAATCAAATATAAGCTAGTAATCAAAATCACATAGCCCAATCGTGGGGCCTGGGAACGCGTCATCCCCTAGTCAGTACCACTTAGCCCAATATGGGTCTGGCGTATGCGTCACCTCAAAATCAATACCAAATCGACTCTATGGGCCAAGCTTAGTCATTAACTGCTCAAGTCTCAGTTCACCACATCTCACAGTACTTAGTTCAATAGTGTTACACATATTAGTCATCGATAAATATATGAGAAGTCAAAATAAGAATGCACTAAGACAGAGATATTATACACGGATATAACATCGACAAAGAGTATGTTTATAATTAAGGCAAACAGCTCAAAACAACAAGAGTAGCCCTATCATGTCTCAAAAATATACGGACATAGCCTAGACCTGATTTCTAACATGAATCATAGCTCAAATAATCATACAAGTAGAGAAAACACGGGATAACAAGTCATGATAGCAAAACAAGTATCATAGTCGTCTAAAGTCTACCCAGATCATGAATACCCCGGTGCACGCACACATACCCGTCACCTAGCACGTGTGTCACCCCCAACACATCCTTAGTATCATAGTTCACATGAATAATTACCCTCAAACCAAGTTCAGATATGTTACTTACCTCAAAACGCTAGAATCAATACTCCAAAAGCTCTTTCCATGCGAAACGACCTCCGGATGACTCGAATCTAGACAAAACAACTTAATATCATCAATAAAAGCCATATGAAACAACCTCAAACAATATAGTTATGATCTTGAATCAATTATGCAAAGTCAATCCAAAATGGCAACCCAGGCCCGCACCCTAAATCTGACAAAACTAACAAATATCGAACGCCCATTCTGTTACGAGTCCAAATCTATGTGTTTCACCCAAATCCAACCTCAAATCGACCCTCAAATCATCAATTTTCACTCTCCAAAACTATAGTAACAATCTCCAAATTTTATCTTTAATTCACATAAACTAGGTGTAATAATCCATGGGTAATCAATAGCTAACATCAAAATTAAGTAAACTTTACTTACCCCTTCAACTGTAGTGAAACGTCTCCCAACAATTGCCTCTCACCGAGCCTTATAATTTAAACTAATGAAAAAATGATAAAACCCTCGAAATCATATGGGATGCCTAGTGATTCCACATTTGCGAACAATATGCGGCATCACCTGCTCTGCTTATGTGGTCAGTGGCCCGCACCTATGGTCCTCATCTAAGTGCCAACCTCCTGCTCACCCATGCACCTACGTGCCCGCTTCTGTGGTCACTTATTGCAGGTGCGACTTCGCTTCTGTACCAAGCCTTCCGCATCTGCTGTTCCTGCCTCCTCCAGCCAAATTCTATTTTGCTACTCCTGGTCCGCATCTACGTACTCGCTCCTATGGCCCATCCTCACAGGTCCGAAATAATGCAACATAGTCCAAAATAATCCGAAATCAATTCAAAACACACCGGAGGTCCCCGAGGACTCGTCTAGCCACACAAAACAATCATAAAACACAACACAAACCTATTCGAGGCCTCAAATCACACAAAACAACATCAAAACCACCAATCGCACCTCAATTCAAGCCTAAGGAACTAATCCAAATTTTCAAATTCAAAACTTGCACCGAACATGCCTAAACAACTCGAAATAACCTTAAATTTTGTATGCAAGTCCTAAATGATACAATGGACCTATTCCAACTCACGAAACCTAAATCCAAACCCTATATCATCAAAGTCAACTCCCGATCAAACCTATGAATCTTCCAAACCTTCAACTTTCAAACTTTCACCAAAAAGCACCAAATAAATGTGACGAGCCGATAGGTCGCTTCGAGTTCCACCCCTTAATTCCATATTTTGAGACCTCAATTAGCTCTGTTTAGTGTTTATCAATTTACATGCACAGTCTGAGTCTTTTTCTGGAAAGATTTTATGTGAAAATTTTAAGAAAACATGTTTTTTAGCTTTAAAAATAACTTGAGTTGACTATAGTTAACATTTTGTGTAAACAATCCCGGATTGGTATTTTGACGATCCTGGTTGGTCTATATCGTAATTTTGGACTTGGGTGTATGCCCGAAATTGAATTCGGAAATCCCTAACATGATTTGACTTGATTTGTTGAAAATTAGTAACTTGAAGGTTTAAAGATTTTCTAGGTTTGATCGTAGGTTGACTTTATGGCTACCTGGTTTGTATTTTGGTTACGGAACTTGGTATAGGTCCATTTTACTATTTAAAACTTGTCTGCGAAATTTGATGCAAAAAAAAGTTGATTTGATAGGATTCAGACGCTCGGTTGTGAATTTGGAAGTTCTTGAGTTTCTTTGAAAATTTCATGCATTTTGATGTTCGATTCGTAGTTCTTGGTGTTATTTTGGTATTTTGATCATGCGAGTGAGTTAGTATAATATTATTGCACTTGTTTTCATGTTTGGTTGGGACCCTAAGGGGCTCGGGAGAGTTTCATATAGGATACAGAACATTTGAACTTAGAAAAATGTTGGTTTCAACTATTTGCTGATATTTGGTGTCTTTTGCTTTGCAATCGTGAAGCTACTCTCGCGATCGCGAAGGGGAAATGGGACTGGGGAGGAAATTTTTCATCGCGAATGCGAGGAGCTGGTCACGAATGCGAAGTAGTGGGGGGTTTACCTTTCGCAACGCAACCTTCCTCTCGCAAACGCGTAGGGTTTGGGGGGATTTGGGAAGAAGCTGTCAGATACTCTAAGCGAACGCGAGCCGAGGCTCATAAATGCGAAGGCCTAGGGTGAGGCCATCTCAAACACAGAAGGTATATTTCGAACGCGAAGGCCATTTGAGCCACTGTGCTTCGCGATTGCATCAGGTGCTTCGCGAACGCGAAGAACACCTGACGCCCAATGCTATAAAATTTCAAAACTGGGATTTCTCTTCAGTTTTCACTATTTTCAAGTTTGCGCTCGGCCTAGAGGCGATTTGGAAAAGAATTTTCATACCCACTTCATAGGTTAGTAGATTTTAACGTGTTGCCTTACATTTCTATAAACACCCATTGATTTTAATCTTTAATCTATGCTTTTTCATGGTAGAGATTAGGGATTTAGGTAGAAATTATAAAGTTTGAAAGATTGAGATTCAGACCTCAAATTGAGGTCTAATCACATAACTAGGCTCGGTGGTGAATGGGTAATTGAGTTTTAGTCCGAATTTTAGATTTTGACCAAGTGGGCCCGGGGTTGACTTTTATTGACTTTTTTCAAAATCTTCAAAGATTAAATCTTGTTTTACTCGTGGGTGGTTTCTAAAGCCTATTTTGAATTATTTGAACTACATTTGGTTATATTTGATTGCTTTGGAGGCTAATTCTTGAGAAAAAGGCGCGGTTGAGCATTGATTTGGTTGTGGAGTAAGGTAAGTGTCGTGGTTAACCTTGACTTGAGGGATTAGGACTTGTTGGTCTATTTGCTACGTGTTTTATGTGTGGGGACAATGTATATATGAGGTGACGAGTACCTATGAATCATCATTGGGTTAAAGCATGCGGGTAGAAATTGTTTCTTTGTATTATATTGTTTCATTGATTATGTTTTCCATGCTTAGGTTTTATTATTACTTATTTTAATTGAAATACAATTGAAGTAAAATTGTCTTTCACCTTGCTTTTATTATTCAAATCTGTATTGTTGCTTGGTGAGGAAGAGAGAAAAATACGGAGGCTGTTGCCGTGCATTATTTGTATTCATTAACACATATTGAGAGATGTTAAGAGTAAAAGCACAAAGGATGATGCCGTTATATTATATTCATGATATTACATCGTGTGGACGAGAGTAAAAGCACGGAGGGTGATGCCGTGTCATTCATCATTTCATTACCTTGTTTGATTTCCGATTTTAATGATTTTCCTTGGCTACATTGTTTCTCATTTCGGAAGATGTTATTTTGTGATTTCACACTTACAGGTTTTATGATATCTCCCTTTCGCATGTCCCCTCCCAATTAATATTTTATCGTTCTACTTGATATTTTGCCGCTTTATATATATTTGTACTGGGTTTTTACGTAGGTGTCTTGTCATGGCCTCGTCACTATCTAGTCGAGGTTAGGCTCGACACTTATGGAGTATATTGTATCGGTTATACTCATACTACACTTTTACACTTCTTGTGCAGATACTGGTATTGGTCCCAGCGGTGCTTAGAGGTGCTTCTACTCAGATCACGTTTCTTCAGAGACTTGAGGTAGATTTGCTGGCGTTCGCAGGCCTTGAAGTCCCCTTCCATTTCCAATCTTTACTGTTTATCTCTTTCGAACAATTGTATTTATTTCAAACTATGCTTGTAGACTTCTAGTTGCTCATGTACTTGTGACTCCTGATTTCTAGGAGTAGTTAGTATTTTCTTATATTCACACTGTGTTAATTTGGAGTTTATTTCTCGCTTAATGTCATTACTTGGCATTTATTGTTAAAATTGGTTAATTTCTTTATTAACGTCGGCTTTCCTAGCAAGTTGATGTTAGGCGTCATTACTGTCCCGAGGTTGGAAATTTCGGATCGTGACAAGTTGGTACCAGAGCACTAGGTTTCTTAGGTATCACGAGTCATGAGCAAGCTTAGTAGAGTATGGAGGATCAGTACGGAGATGTCTATACTTATCTTCTAGAGGATATGGAGTTTTAGGAAAATTTCACTTCCTTTCCCTATCGTGCGATTTTTATTCTATCATTGATATTTGAATCATTCTATTCTTGTTCTCTCGCACATGGTGAGAACATGCATAACATCTATAGCCGGGTAGGAGACTGAGACCCCTGTTGCAGCCACTACTAGGGGTAGAGGCCGAGACTGAGGCAGAGGCAGAGCTCGGCCTAGAGCTCGTGCAGCAGCACCAACTATGGAGCCTTAGATTGATCATGAGGCGGAGATCCTAGCTCAAACCACACCAATCGGACCCACTAAGGTCCTAGAGGGATTTATAGACACTCCCGTGCTTTAGGACGCTTAAGTCTGTTTAGTGGAACTTATGGAAAGTGTGGCCTAGACCGGTGAATTTTCGGTAGTACCAGTCGTCTCTCAAGCTGGGGGAGGAGCACAGACTCCCGTTACTCACACTCCGGAGCAGATGGCTCCCACATATCAGACTCCAGCAGCCCAGCCAGTTGGGGTAGTTCAGCTTGTTGTTGCAACACAGACTGGGGAGAGGCCCGCGATGTATTCTGAGTGATTGATGAGGTTGGATAAGTTCACAAAGCTCTTCCTTATTCACTTTAGTAGTGCACCTTCTGAGGACCCATATGATTATTTGGACTGTTGCTTGGAGGTGCTGAGCAACATAGGTATTGTTGAGTCTAATGGAGTATACTTTATAGTGTTTCAGATGACCGGTTCGGCTAAGAGATGGTGGAAGAATCATGTGCGGAGCAGACCAGATGGTTCACCGCCACACACTTGGGAGCAGTTCTTGCAGTTGTTTCTGGAGAAGTTCATTCCTTTCACTCTGAGAATGGAGTACCGCAGACAGTTCGAGCGCCTTCAGCAGGGCAGCATGAGTGTTACCCAATATGAAACCCGATTTGTGGACCTAGCTCGCCATGCAGTTATATTACTCCCTACTAAGAGGGATAGAGTGAGGAGATTCATTAATGGACTCACTTTTACTATTATGACCATGGAGCCCGGAGATGATATTTCTTTCTAGAGGGCCGTAGAGATTGGTAGACGGATCGAGATGGTTCATGGTCAGGATAGGGGGAGGTATCTGAGAAGAGGCCTCGTCATTTTGGTGGTTTCAATGGTGCCTTATCTAGAGGCAGCAGTTTGTTTGGTAGAGGATATCCTCCCAGGTCAATTCGGTCAGCGCTTCAGGCATTCCACAGTGCTTAGGGTAGTCGTGGTTCTTATGTGTCTCTTCTTGAGAATCTAGCCTACAACGCACCGTCAACTCCTATTAGTGCACCTCCGATCTAGAGTATCAGGGTGGTTATCCAAGTCGACAGGGCCAGTTTCAGGGTCAGCAGTCACAACATCTGAGGGCTTCTATACTTGTGGAGATCAGAGGCACGTTGCTAGATTTTTCTCCAGGTCACAGGGCGTCATGCCAAATCAGAGTTCTCGTGCCATGGTTCCGGCACCGGTTGCTTCACCACCCTCTCAGCCTGCTAGAGGGGGGGTCAAGCTGCTAGAGTGGAGGTCAGCAAATTAAAGGTGGAGGTCAGGTCATTAGAGGTGGATGCCAGACACTGAGAGGTCGTCTGAGAGGCAGAGGTAAGAGTGATAGGGCCCAACCCCGTTTTATATGCATTTCCAGCTAGATCTGAGGCAGATTTATCTGACGCCGTCATCACAGGTATTGTTTCAGTTTTTCATAGAGATGCTTTAGTTCTATTTGATATGGGATCTACTTATTCCTACATGCCATCCTATTTTGCTTCATATCTGGTTATGCCTCGTGATTCTTTGAGTGCTCATGTATATGTGTCCACGCCTGTGGGAGATTCTACTGTTGTAGATCGTGTTTATCGCTTGTGTGTGTTTTCTATCAGGAGCCTTAAGACTAGTGCATATCACCTACTTCTTGATATAATGGACTTTAATGTTATATTAGGCATGCATTGCCTGTCACCTTATCATGTTATACTATTATCGCAAAAGCGAACATGTTATCGCAAATGCAAACCTAGCCCAACCCAAGTCAACTTCAAAAATTCGACCTAGGCATCGCAATTGCGATAATTGTAATCCCCATGCTAAGGTTGCAATTGTGACCCTGGTGTTCGCAAATGCGACACCAGAGGCATCAACACACCAGCATCTCAGATTCAGTCCAAAATTATTCTGCGACGCATCTGAAATGCATCCGAGCCCTCGGGGCTCTAAACCAAATATCTATATAAGTCTAAAAATATCATACGAACTCACTTGCACGATCAAAACACAAAAATAACATCTAGAACTACGAATCGGACACCAAAACACATGAATTTCAAAGTAACGTTTAAGAACTTCTAGAATTGCAACTAAGCGTCCGAATCCTATCAAATCAACTCCAAGTGACACTAAATTTTGCAGATAAGTTCGAAATAGCATAACGGACCTATTCCGAGTCCCAAAATCCAATTCCGAGCCTAATAACCAAAAGTCAACCTACGGTCAAACTTCTAAATCTCAAATTGTGAATTTTCGTGCAAAATAACACAGATCAACCTACGGACTTTCGAATTCATCTCTGGGCATACGCCCAAGTCCAAAATCACGATACGAAGCTATCGAAGTCATCAAAATACCGTTCCGGGGTTGTTTTTCTCAAAAGTCAAACATTAGATAACATGATCAACTTAGGCTTATAAGCCAAGAGCTAAAGGGTCTAAATCAACCCCGCAAGTCATAAAAATAAAATTACACATGTGTGAAGCATCAAAAGGGAAAACGGGACGCCAATACACAAAATGACCGGTCGGATTGTTACAATAACAAACCTAACCTCAATGCGACCCTCAAATCATCAATTTTCACTCTCCAAAACAGTAGTAAACATCCCCAAATTGTACCTTTAATTCACATAAACTAGGTGTAATAATCCATGGGTAATCAATATCTAAGTTCAAAATTAAGTAAACTTTACTTATCCCTTCAATTGTAGTAAAAGGTCTCCCAAAAAGTCCCTTTCGCCGCGCTCCATAACTCCAACTAATGAAAAAATGACAAAACCCTCAAAATCATATAGGCTACCTAGTGATTCCGCATTTGCGGATAATATGCCTCTTCTGCGGCCAGTGGCCCGCACATGTGGTCCTCACTTAAGTCCCGACCTCCAGCTTTTGTGGTCACCACTCATGCACCTGTGTACCCACTTATGCGGTCACTTATCGTAGGTGCTGCCTCGCTTCTGCCCCAAGCCTTCTGCATCAGTTGTTCTTGACTCCTCATGCCAAATTCCGCTTTTGCAGCTCCTGTTCCGCATTTGCAGATTCGCTCCTACGGCCCATCCATCGCAGGTGCGCAAGCACCAGAAATAAGAATTTCTTCAGTAATGTAACATAGTCCAAAATAATCTGTAATCAATTAGAAACACATCGGAAGCCCCCGAGGCCCCATCCAACCACACCAAACAATCCCAACACATAATACGAACCTATTCGAGGCCTCAAATCACACAAAATAATATCAAAACCACGAATTGCACCTCAATTCAAGCCAAATAAACTAATTTAAATTTTTAAATTCAAAGCTTACGCCGAACATGCCTAAACAACTCGAAATAACCTTAAATTTTGTATGCAAGTCCTAAATGACACAACAGACCTATTCCAACTCCTGCAACTGAAATCCAAACCCGATATCATCAAAGTCAACTCCTGGTCAAACCTATTAACCTTCCAAACCTTTAACTTTCAAAATTTCTCCAAAAAGCATCAAATAAACCTACGAACCTCCAAATCTAAATTCAAACAAACGTCTAAGTCCCAGATCACCATACAAATATTTTGGGACCATTAAAATACCATTTCGGGGTCGTCTACACAAAATTCAAATTCTAGTCAACTCTTACAACTTAAGCATCCAACCTTGAGAGTAAGTTTTCCAATTCAATCTAGAAGTTCCTTGAAACCAAACCAACCATCCCGACAAGTCACATAACCACAAATACACATATATAAGGCATCAAATAGGGAAAATGGGGCTAAAATACTTAAAACGACCGGTCACGTACTTACATTCTTCCCCTATTAAACAAATGTTCATCCTCAAACGAGTCTAGAATCATACCTGGGGTCTTTAAAAGGTGAGAATATCTGCTCCGCATCTCCTGCTTGATCTCTCAAGTAGCCTCTTCGACCGACGGACTTCTCCAATGAACCTTCACTGATGCTATATTTTGTTACCTCAACTTTCGAACCTGTCGGTCCAAAATGGCCAACGGCTCCACCTCATAAGTCAAATCTTCATCCAACTGTATCCTGCTGAAGTCCAAAATATGTGACGGATCCCTATAATACTTCCAAAGCGTGAAAATGTGAAACAACAGGGAAACCCTCGATAGACTAGGTGGAAAGGCAAGTCTAGGCCACCTCTCTAACTCTCTCCAGCACCTCAAAAGGACCAATATACTGAGGGCTCTGTTGCAACCAAACGCATACATAAGTATATACGGTCGTCAAGTAATAATATGACTAGAAGTTGGATGTCGAACCAACGAGTACTTATTATCAATTATTAACTAAATCAGACTATCCTAATTATCTAAACAAGAATAAAATAAAGGAAAACTCTGAACAACAACATAATGACAGATTTTTATGTTATCAATGTGATGAGAACGATCTAGGTTTATGTGCTATCTAAAAATCCTATTGTATTCTTCAATTGAGATGATTAATTAATTTACCTAATTTATTGGTTGACGGGGTTAATATTACTCATAAGAATCTATTGAGTTCTTACTCGCCCATTCAAGCTAACGCCTATATGCCTATAGAGCTAGAATCAACAAGAATGCATTCATAATTTCTGTATAATAAATAAGCAAGGCAATTAGCATATGTGTATCCTAACCACGAATCTGTTCCCTGATGCTCGGGTTCAAGAACTTGCTCTACTCAATATGCAATCTAGAATTCTTACTTTAAAGTTCAATTCTAGATTTATAGATAGTATTTAATTGGTGATCAAGCAATCAAGTAATTAAACGCATGATTAAATAAATAAACCAATATGATAAACTAAGAAATCAAAATCAATATCCAAATAACAATAGTCATGAAAGAACTACAACCCTAGAACGTGAAATTTAGCTCCACGTAGACACGATATCAAAACAACAAATCAACTAAAAAAACTTAAAAAGTACTAAGTTTGGCGGAAGAAAGATGGAACCCGGTCTCCACGGCGGCTCTGTGCTCTTCCTTGGTCCAAAGTTGTGTAAAAATTATGTTTATTAATAATTTATAAATAGGAAAAAGTTTAGACGAAATAATCAAGTCGAAAACTAAAAATAAGACAAAATAGCCTTGGAAATGAACGTCGCGCGTCGCGCGCGTGAAATGCCCCAACTTTTTCGTGCTAAACGTCGTGTCGCGAGGTTAAATGCGAGACAAATGTCTCTCACCGCTGCTTGATTTTTCTTCTTTAATTTGTTTCCTTCAATTCTTAGTTATTAAATCCTCAATTAGTGCTGCCTAACTTTGCTTTGCAGGTGAACACTTCATGTGTAATGACCTAACCGGTCATTTTAACTTTTAAAACCCCGTTCCCAAAAATACAACTTCCCATATGTGCTTGTAATGATTTATGACTTGCGGGGATGGTTGGTTCGGGATTTGAAAGTGTTTGGGGTGAAACCGGAATACTTGGTTCCTTAAGTCGCCCTTAAAGTGCTAAGTTTGACTTCGGTCAACATTTTGGGAAAACGACCCCGGAATAGAATTTTGATGATTCCAACAGCTCCGANTTAATAATTTATAAATAGGAAAAAGTTTAGACGAAATAATCAAGTCGAAAACTAAAAATAAGACGAAATAGCCTTGGAAATGAACGTCGCGCGTCGCGCGCGTGAAATGCCCCAACTTTTTCGTGCTGGACGTCGTGTCGCGAGGTTAAATGCGAGACAAATCTCTCTCACCGCTGCTTGATTTTTCTTCTTTAATTTGTTGCCTTCAATTCTTAGTTATTAAATCCTCAATTAGTGCTGCCTAACTTTGCTTTGCAGGTGAACACTTCATGTGTAATGACCTAACCGGTCATTTTAACTTTTAGAACCCCGTTCCCTAAAATAAAACTTCCCATATGTGCTTGTAATAATTTATGACTTGCGGGGATGGTTGGTTCGGGATTTGGAAG